>QVNW01002203.1:0-102562 GCA_014825475.1 Pseudomyrmex flavicornis
GCGAGCGCGCGTATATTTTATGCAACATTATAATTACAAATACAAAGCGGATTATAAAGAGCACGGAAGGGGGGTATTAAAAAAAGGTGGCTACGTGTCGCAAACATCGCGCTTCAAAGAATTAACATTTACTGTTTGCATGCATATGAAAAGCGGACTACGCGGTTTAAAATCTTTTGTTTCAGCGCATAGAGACTCTCTTTTTATGGTAGTCGTTGCGTCCTGATAAAGCGGGTTTTGTTTCCCTTACGTGCGCGTTATATGCACCAGTGGATCGAAACATATATATATATATATATATATTTATATTGATGTATACGTTGCGAAATTGCGGCTTTAACGCTGTCATGGACTAAGATATTGACTGTCTCTAAGCAGCTTGTAGGTACAGATACGTGCCACCAAAATTACATCATAACTGTTGATCCCTGATATGGGGATCGCAATATCTGACGCAAATGTGCGGAAAACCACAGCAATTTGAACCACGCGTGAGAAAATTGGGGTTTTGAAAAATATTTAATTAATTTCAGAGAATATTATTGTGAAATTTATTTATTCTCTCGACACACGAGAGAATTGTCTTCCTCCCCCCCCCTCCCCCGAGAAGAAGCTATTAGCAATTATTTATATCGTACTTTTCTTTTGAAAACCGCACATACATCGTACTTAGTTTTATCTCTTTGCCTGCAGTTCTGCATTAAAACTCCCTCTCCTCTTCTCCCTTTGACCGTATCTCTCGCTCTCTCAAACGTGCTTCTCGCTCGACGAGGAACAACGCCGCGGCATTAAATTTCTTACGTATATTCCGCAGCAGCCGGCGTGACCCAGATCTTTTTACAGACGACGGAGTTGAAAGAAAGGGAAGAGGATTGAATCCCGATTCACGTGAATCAAAGGGAATTCGCACATAAGTTATCGGTCGCCGTTTTTTTTTTTCTTTTCTTTTTTTTCTTTTTTCTTTTTTGTGCGTCATCGTGCACACATTCTCTCGTTCTCGGTTCACCGATTTTTTCCTTTTTTTTTTTTTTTTTTTTTT
The DNA here is from genome assembly GCA_014825475.1 of Pseudomyrmex flavicornis. Classification (NCBI taxonomy): domain Eukaryota; kingdom Metazoa; phylum Arthropoda; class Insecta; order Hymenoptera; family Formicidae; genus Pseudomyrmex; species Pseudomyrmex flavicornis. The sequence continues at coordinate 1,040 of QVNW01002203.1, forward strand.
TTTTTTTTTTTTTTTTTACGCGCTCACCTCCACCAAGCTTGTTGACCTGTGTGTGTAGAGTGCAGCTTCAGCGAATAAAATCGTCGATCTCTCGTATGCACGAACCAACTGCTATATATATATATACACACTCGCTGTTCTGCAATTCCGTCGCACGGGACAGAGAGTTATACGCGGCTATATCACAGAGGCGCATTAGCGCGCGCAACCGTCGTCCGTCGGTGGCGGTGTGGTGTCGGATATAGACTATTACAATTTACACGCGGTTATACGCGCAGCCGAACGAAGCCCCGGGTCCTGCTAATTGTGGTTAAGTTTAATTCGCGCGGACGTGACGGGCCTAGTGGGACGCGCGCACACCGTTTTGGCCGGAGAATGGCCGAGCGTTTCGGCTCTTGACGTGCGCGCTTCTGCGCCGCTGCTATAGCGCCGTGGCGTAATACACAGCCAGGTGTATCAGACGCGTTATATGCTCGGCTCTCTCCCTCGGCTCTCTCCGTATCACCGCGCGTACACACCGTATACACACCGTGTGTGTATATATACGCGGGCGTATAATTCCACGTCCCGTCGATAGCAGCGGATTATCGGCCAATAACACGGAGGAAAACCGTATCCAGCTTCGTGCGACCTGCCCTCGAGGCTTCGGCCTCGTCAACTTCCATTAAGCGATCGCAATGAGATCGAGGGAGAAAGAGGAGAGAGAGAGGGGAGAGGGAGGGAAGAGAGTAGGATGAGAGAGAGAGAGAGAGAGAGAGAGGATGATCGAGAGACGAGGTTAGTCTCTGGAACGAGAGAGTAATAAGAGATGAGGCGAGAAGGAGAGGAGCGACGAAAGAGACGAAACGACCATTTAACGAATCATTGATAAACAGGGTGAAACCCCAGAGATCGCTATCGCTGTCTCGTCGTAACGAGAAAATCTAATAAACATGCACAGGATATTTTCTCCTTCTTTCTGTTGCATTTTCTGTTCGATTTCGTCGATTTCCAACTTCGAACTGTGTGTTTATTCTTTTTACACTATAAACGTTAATAACGGCTTTTATTCTTTCTGAAAACCTCACGCTTCAAACCTCTCCTTCCTCCCTCTCTCTCTCTTCTCCGCTGCTTCATCAATTCCGCAACTCGGGTATCCGCCTTGAGTCTCGCGCGCACGTTTCCATTCCCTTTCGAGACTTTTCCCGTTTCCCTCAACAACCGTGCGGCGCTCTTTCTCTCCGCCGTGTGTTTTCACAACCACTTGCTCGTCAACCCCGTGACCGAACACGGTCTAATAAAGCGGTCTCTTACGTCGGCGACGCGCACACACGCGCCGCGTACATTTGATACGTGCACGTCAATGAGCGGGCCGAGGACACACACACACACACGCGCGAACGCACAGAGAAATCTTTGGTTTTCGTTTTACCGATGCAGCCTCGCACGAGACCGCTTGCTGCCCACCTTTTGCTGAAAGGAACCGCGCGCGCGTTACAGCCGGGGCGGTAAATTGAAGCTGATACCTCGTACAGTCGATTCAAACGGCTGACGAGTTTATCGGGGAGCTTAGCCAGGATCGCCGCTGAGTTCGAACCTAAATGCTCCGAGATCCGGCCGCGTTTTAGGGACAGCTGGCTAATACCAGTCCGTCGCTCCGAGCATAACGTCCAACGAGGACTTAAACGGGGCGGTAGTTGGCGAAGCTGACTATATAAAATAAAGCGAATCGGTTTAACCGATAGGTGGTTCCCGAACTAGTTGAAACGCGTAGGTTGAACATTGCTCGCTCGACCGCGGGGTTTACGTACACGTACGAACTGTCGCTTGAAATTATTATCCTTCCCACGAACAAAGTTTAGTTTGTGTGTCTGTTTCTCTCTCTATCTCTCTCTCTCTCTCTCTCTCTCAGTGCAATCTACACATTCATCAACGTTTTCCCGCGAACAGAGAATTATATCCGCGAAGCCTTATCCACGTCTGTGGATTATGCATTAATAAGAAGGTCACGTTGACGCGGACGAAAATTCAGATTAATGTACACTCGGGGAAATTCGCTCGCGCCACTGTATTTACGCGGCGGATTTTTAACTGCCGCATAAATCTCTCCGCGTTTGCGCGCGCTAAAAAGTTCGCCGAAGGAAGTTCAGTTCAGCGAGCGAATCGTGTAATAAGCGTGTCACAGCTTATACGTTACCCCAAAATATATATACTACGAAATTTAATCCGAAAGTTAATTAGCGGAAATAATCTCCGAATTTTGTAGAAAGCGCGCACTCGAAAAGCTCCCGGAGCTTTTGCGAATGTAAAATTGTACGCGTCGTTACATCGGCAACAGAGTTATAGGAGCACACGCGTCGTGTTTGAACGCGACGGCGAAGAATAATATTTCGTCAAGTTAAATTCGGAGCCAAGATTTTCGGCCATCGTGTAGTTTTCCCAAGACGGAGAGAGAGAGAGAGAGAGAGAGAGAGAGAGAGAGGTCACCGCGGATTCGCGCAGATTTTCCGAGCTCAGCAGAAACACGCTGAATTTACTACGAGTCGGAAGACGACGAGAGAGCGGAGGACTAATACCCCCGACTCTCGCGTACTCGGCGTAAGGTAATCCCCGTCCGGTTTATCCTTCGCCAAAGAAAGCTCGCAGCTGGTCTCTCAAAGCTTTGCGCACGCGGACTTCTTTAATTTTCCGGTTAGAATAATAAATTTATTTCGTCGCTAACGAGAGTCTTCCTGCGTATACGTCGAAAGTCACGTTTCGTAGGATTTTACGAGGTTTTATCTACCACACACACACACAAACATTCGCGTTTTCGTTAAATATTCTAAACTCTGTCGAAACTCTCGTCCGTGTTTGTTGTTTCTTCGCGCGTTGCAGGAGTGACAATCGCCGCTTGTAATCCATGAATGCATCACGCACCATATCGTGACATACATCGCGGTAACTGCAGATTGTCTCCGCTTGTTACAACACACACACACACACACACACACACACACACACACACACATCGGTTATTATACCACTGCGTGATAGCACGCATGCAAATTACATCACGGTCATCGTGTAGGTGGCGACTCGATCAACTCGCATGCCATCGGATCAGTATTTCGCGATTGTCTCTTCTGTATCTCAAACACACGCACGTTTTAAAAACAAAAAAAAGAATTTCGTTAAACGCGCGACGACGCTTCTCTGTGACGATAAAAACGACAATATCGCCACAGAGCGTAATACCAATATTAGCGGCACGTTATAGAGTTCACCTCCGCGATCAGGAGCGTGTTATTGATACATTATGAAATATACGTTTGCAATTAAAGCGAACAATCGTACGATGTTTCAATGAACCTCATACAAATCGACCGCGAAATAGCCTTCGCTCCGGTAATTAACGCGCGATAATTAACCCCGTTTTCATTTGGCGGCAGAAATTAGGCTGCTGCAGGGCCGGCAATCGGGTATCAAATAGAACGCAATAACTCGCATACGGACTCGCATTAATTACGTCCATAAATCTGTGCGTTAATGCGCGGGCGCGTGGCTAATTGCGCGAAAGACCGTGGCCCGGGTGTGTAGCACGGGCGGGGGACGGGGGACGGGGAGGTCCCGAGGAATCCTTGACATCGGGCCCCGACATTCAACCGCTCGCGTGTATCTCTCCGCGTCCGCGTGCGGAGCATCCCGCCAACGTCGCGCTACGTCCGACTCATTCGTCATGTCTCGAAAGGGCGGCTCTCACGGTATTGTGTGGTGGCGCACACCGAGGCCTTTGAATCGGCCTTATTTTCACGACACAATATCCCTCTTCGCGCGCGCGAGCCGCAATCAAGTGGTTTCCCCCAATGAACAGAGGATGAACAGTGACGAGACAGGGAGAGAAACGGAAGGGAGAGGAGAGAAAGAGCCGAGGGATTGAATCGAAGGCGGAACGCGGAATAGGCAAGGAGAGCGGGCTTTTGTCTCGCAGTGTCTACTGTAAACCGACGATCTTATTGCGACGAAGACTTTGGAGTCGCTTTGAAGTCGCGCGCACCCACGAGAGGGATGTAAGTTCGAGAGCGAGAAAGAGAGAAAGAGAGAGAGAGAAACTATGGCGAAGGACGACGAAAGACAGGAAGAAAAGGAGAGGCAACGACAACCTTCTCCTTCTCTTCCTCCTTCTCCTCCTCCTCCCTCCTTTCGAGCTCGAGATAGCGCACGGTAAAGAGTAGGAGACAAGGGGCACCCTCGGGGATTCAATCGCCGTGGAGCATAAAGCATCCCCCGACGACACACACCGACGATAGAACGTCTCTTAAGCGTCGTCGTGACCAATGGCCTGGAATGCCTTTTCCGGTATCGGGTCAACGACGCGTTACACACGTCGCGCAAACCGGAGTTACACGTACTCGTAATTTTTCGACGGGGATGAAGAGAGAACGCACACAACGGCGCGAGCGAGGAAGAGAAAGAGTGGCGAAGGAGAAACCGTGCGTGTTGTCGTCGACGGTTCGCTCTTTTCTCGAACGGGACACGCTATATCGAGCAGATCGATCTCTTACCGCTCCTCCGCCACTTCGGAATGTCACGAGCGCACATATATCGGCTAAGCGTAACATCTGCGCGATCGCTCGAGAACGTCGTTCTAGGTCACACGCTAAATCGCGACGTGGTCACGTATAGAAATACCTCCGAGTTCCGATGACGCGACGTGTCTTCCGTTTTTATTGTTTTAATATAAGTTTGGAGAGAGATCCCGTCCCTCTCTCTCTCTCTCTCTCTCTCTCTCTTCAAATCCGTTCTCAATATACAACGCGCGCAACTCCTCCGAGATTCTGCAGATTCTCAAATAACGAATTGTTCAGGTTCGTCGATATTACGTCGATATGTTCGTTTAGCGGATTTGAAAACGATATATCTTATCCCCGGGCTCTCGATATATTTTATATATATCGTCACTTGTGTGACCGATGCATTTGTATTTTACTTCTCTTCGGCAAACCTGTCTCGTCGATATCTCGAAGCAAGCATCAATAATCGATGTTATTGTTCTGTACTTTTATCGCAGCAGTTGTTTCTGTATCATTAATGTCTTCGATCTCTCTTCGTCGTCTTGCTATTGTATGTAACTCTCCACCCCCTTCTCTTTATCTGTCCGACTTTCCTTCGTCATTCGGTATCGAGGGGGTCCCATCCTCGCGTATAAGGTCGATTAATACTTTTTTTATGAGCGGTTTTTTCTGGGAAAAGAGGAGAAAGAGATGGGGGATAGAATTCGAGAAAAGTTGGTTTCCGGGTGTACGAGTTGCGACGACAGCCCCGCGCGTGATTCGCAGGCGACTCGAATATCCCGAAGATGATGCACGAGGGAATACACTCCGCACACGCGTATCCATCTATCTGTGACGGAGAGAGAGAGAGGGAGAGAGAGCGATAATATCCATGGCGTTGGGAACACGTCTGCGCGCGAAACGAGATGACGAGACTATACCGACAAACTCGATCGACGGATCGTACGAAAAGTGGAGTGGATAGTCATTCGCGCGAATGGATCAAGTTTCAGTACATTTCTGACGGGCGTGTGCAAAGGAAAAAAAAAACATTTTCACGGTGTCACAAAGGTTGAAGAAAAAATTTATTTCGTTTCGGGCAACTGTGTGTGTGGTCGACACACTATTTGACACAGAAGTAGATAGGTTTTTCGTTTTGGATATTCGAATAATAATCTGTGGATTTTTTTTGTGGGGAAAGGTTTTTTTGAAATAATTTATATTTATTTTTAATTGCAAACTTGTTCGGCGAACTTTTTTTATGTAGCAACTCCTGTGAAAAGTAAATATGTATTCTATGTCCCAGTTCGTCGCGTTGGAATATTTCACCGGGAAATAAATATCGGCGTATAGAAAAAGCTACGCATGTTTGTTCCTTACTCCATTTCGATCCGACGCGCGGCTATTTGTTGTCGGAGCATATATATATATATATATATATATACAATATATGTATATATATTTCAGAAGCGCGGGGGTTGAGAAGAACAACGCGGTTCACGGGGATGCAAAAACAATTGAACGGTGTCGCGCACAGATCCGCATTTCGCAATCAGTCGCGGCGGTCGCGCTGTCTCCGACCAATCGCGGCCAGGAGAGAGATGCGCGGCTCGGCTCGGATCCCATAAAGTTTAATCGCCGTTATTTCGCAGGGAATATGTATCGCGCCTCCGGGCGTTCCTGTCCTCCCCCCCGCACGTTACATACAATGCGACCTCCGGCGTACAAATAGCTCGTGAAGCCGGACGCTTTTAAATATCGCCCCGTACGTAACGGCGCGTAACGTATACGTGGTCTCGGCTGCACCGATTTTCGCGATACCGCTGCGCGCAGCCCGAGGCGAAGTTCGCGAAAATCCGTGGGAGGGTTATAAATTTTCCGCCGGATCGTGACGTCGCCCGGCGAGCTTCGCCGTCGATACGAGAATTAATCGAACATCCCGGAATTGAAAGTAAACGACTCCGCTGCGGTGGAGAAAGAGCGGCGGATCATAAATGGAACGACGGCGGGAATGCGTTAATATACCGCGCGTTTACGACGAGCTGATGGTATAATAGCGGACGATCGTTTGTCCGTCGGTGTGACGTCGCCATTTTTATTGTCGCTTTAATAGTCTCGGCTCGCGCAGTGAGCGCAAGATTTTCCCTCCGTGGAAACGAGAGGAAAAAAAAAGTGCCCGGGCGTTCGATGTGTGTGTTGTGTGTGTTTTCGCGTAGTCGCCGCGCAGTGATTTATTATTGTTCTCGTGAACCGTGTTTATTCCGCTGTTTATTGCTACACGCGGGACAGTTTTCTTTTCAATTGCAACCGATAATTCGCTCTTTAACCGCGTTGTTTCGTGTATTATAAATAAAACGCGAATTTTTATATCGCGCAAATGCAAAGCTCGTTATTATATGTTATTACACGGCCCGATTTTGTTCATCGAGCTGGAACACACACACACGAACACATTCTCGCGAGCACACAACGACGGGCTTTCAGACTGCATATTATTTATCACGCCACTCCAGCCCGCCGTGCCATAACCGTCTTCTTCGTCTTATAAATGATGCCGTATAACGCGAAAGCTCTGTGACGTATCGAGAGACATATTTACTGCGAGACGAGTCCCATTCGGGCTATTTACTCGACGACTCTCGACAGAAGCTACTTGCGGGACTAAGGTTGTTCTTACAAATGTTCTCGAATGCGATTCCGTGCAACGAGACAAATCGCGTGCAGCACGCACTTGCTCTCTTCTTACAGACGCAATTTGTATCAATTCACGTTTGAGACTCGCGTTATGAGACACGCATTTGGTTTGCGATACGTATCGCGGTTTTTGAGGATTATTAATAACATTTGCGATATGTTAGTTTTTGTCTGAATAGAAATATGCGTAAATTTATATATGATTTCAACGTTTCAAACGCGATAAACTTAAATAATATATTGGATAATCAATTAACGGGTCATTAGATTTAATCCATTTGCTGTTTGATGTTCATGAGCAGTACACGGTGATGTTTACAACCGTTTTAATTGTATTTGATATAAAATTTTTGATTTTGAGAGTGAAATTTATAACTGCACGATATGTATACATATATGTACAATTTGCAATTAAATGTTTCATTAAATGTTTGTTCGGCAAAAATTCGATCTCGCAAGATCTAAAGCAGTTGCTAAAATATGTAAGTTGTCTCATCCTTCGCAAGCAGGGATGATTCTCTTTGCTGGATTTCAATATGCTTTCCGAGCAAATTTGATGAGAGACCAGTTTGTTAAGTTTTAAGTTATTAAGTATCTGCACAAAAATTTTATTTCTGTCAAGTAATACACGGAATAAGATTCAGCTCGAAATTGATTGAAAATGTAACATTAATATATTCGCGAGAGAAAACCTCGTCTCATTCGCTTGTATAAATGTTTCAATTTCTGATTGCTGGTAAAACAAAAAACTTTCAATAAATAAAAAAAAAATAAAAAAACAATTGTTGTTTTACACGTTGATGCGAGAAATATTCTTGCACATCTCTCTTTCTTAGACACGATATATTTAATATCCGAACAGATTTTTTTCCCGAGAAACTTTTTCTATACGTTTTTTTTTTGTTTTTTTTTTGCGCTTTATTAAAAAAGAAATTCTTTAGTAATGGAGATTTTAATGATACAGACTTCAAAGAATATGTAGGTTGACTGTTATAATTAATGCCTTTCACGTTCTTTTAACGCTGTTCACGTTTTCCTCGCACAAAAGCGACGCGAGAAGTTTCTCAGCTCCCGCGCACGTACAATACTGCAATGCGAGCTGTAAAGCGGGCTGCTTGATCAAAGTGTGCCGAAGACGTTGCGCTGCAAACTCCAGTTTGGAAACTACTTCGTTAAGTATTAATGCGGCCGTAAATTAGTGTATCGCGCACCCCACTTTCCCTCGCATATCACCGTAATCTCCGTGCCGTTGGGAAACTGATTTCCCGGCCAAAAATTCGCCTACATAACGCACCCCATATCTCTCCCTTCTCTCGTAAAATACAACTTTCGAGCGCCGCTGGTGCATATATATCGAGCGCCCATTTGCGAAGTGCACTTAAGAGGGTTTTTACGCGCATTCACTCTTGCCGGAGAGGGAGGGGCGGGGAAGGGACCATTCTGTCCGTCAGAAAACGCGAATCGCCGAGCGATCTGAAAACTCCGACACGGGGAATCAACGGCGGAAGAGAGAGTTCGTTCTCGAGCCGCGCCCGCCGCGAGAAAAGATCCTCTCCGCGCTCCTCTCGTTTCTCTCCGTATCCTAACGTCGTACTTCTCTCTTTGCGTCTGAGATATATATCTTCCCCGATTCGCAATCACACCGGGAGAATATCTTGATTCGTATAAATTTCCCGTAACTCTCTCTCGCGCGCGCGATCTGCCAAACGAGTGCGAGTGAGGGTGGATGATTCTCTTTCTCTCCCCCCCGTGACAAGTACACGCGTAATGGGAGAGAGCTTTACGAGCGTGGTTCCGGAGATACACACACACACACGGAGTATGGAGGTACGACCGAGCGGCGCCCATGAATTCAAAACAGGTTGGGATCCCCGGGCTTGCCTGCCACTCCCCGCTAACGCAATTACTTATATGCGCGACGATGTTCTCTCTTTATTATTGCCGCGCGATATCCGAATTGCCGCGTAACGTTACTCGGGCGATAGATTATGTCTTCGTGTCGTCGTTGTTAAAAAAAAAAAAAAATCGCGCGTCTCCAATCGCAATAAGAGCGAGGACGCGATTATAAAGAAGAGATCAATAATGGAGAGATGCGAGCCGTGTTTGGTTTCGACGTTACGTAAACGCGCAAATTGCGTAAGACGGGGAGGGGGGTAGGGAGTAGTTCGACAAAGCGAACAAGCAACCAATGATGATAATGACGATTGGGATTGTCACGGGTGACGCGTCCGTGGACTCTAATCAAAATCCACCGGGAGGGATGAATCGTAGTTAGTTACGTTGACGCAGCGGGGGAGGAAGCAGCTGTTACTAACTCCCGAAATCGTATACCGGGATCAGCGCTAACCACAAGCCAAATCCTTTGAGGGATCAAAAGGACTTTATCCCCCAGAGTTGTTGACCTTTGTGACACGATATGCCCGTGCTATTGGATACGGTGTCAGTAACTTCGGCGTCGCGTAAGTAATCAACAGCGACGCGCATAATGCCTCCTTGTTGCGGATTAGTACGCCCGATAGCACTGCGTATATAGCCGACGTCCGACGTCAGTGACCATTCGGACGCAATGCTCGCTTTAGTGGAACACGATGTGCTTCGACGAATAGGTGTTCTCTCGGCGGTGTGTGTTCATAAACGCGATTTAACCAAACAGCGAGAGAAAGATTTTTCATTATTTCCGACAGAGTGTCTCGTGGAAAAAATACACGAGAATTTTTTTTTTTTTTTTTTACAAATAAATACATGAGAAATGTTGAGGAAAAAATTCGCACGTTGATTCTTTCGCGATTCTTTGTGTTCGGAAGATCAACGGAACATAAAGAAGATGGATTTTTACGGGTCCGCGATCTTTTCCGGTTGGAAAAACTCGAATAAAAATTCCGAAAATGTGTGTGTGTGTGTGCGGGAGACCGCGAGGTGTCGCAAATCGCTCTTTGCGCGGCGCACGTTCGCCCTGAGGGAGATGCGGAAGACGCGATACCTGCTTAAATCCGTTAGTCTTCCGCACTCTTGTACATATATGTGTGTATATATGTGTATATATATATATATACATACACACATACACACGCAACGGTCTCTCACGCAGCGCAATTTTCGCGAAAAGGAGGCAAGTCTGTGTGTGAAGAGCTCTCGAGCGACTCGCAACTCGGAAACGAGGATTGCCGGCACTACGGCGGCGGCCGACCCGAAAGCAGCACATGCTTTCCTTTCTCTTCTCCCTCCTCCCATTCTTTCGCTCGATAGGACACCCCGGGCTCTTTACGGCTGCTTCCTGCCACACGCTCTCGCGCATGTATAATTCCCGTGGCTTTTCGTTAACACACGTTATACCCGCCATTGATATTCTCGCTCCTGTGCGAAATCGAGACCGAATCTGAGAGGAGCGGGCGGGGGGGCGCCTCTCTCACGTCGCGTACGGAGGAGAGAGGCATTTTAGGGTGGGTTTGCGTGCATCGCGTTTAAGCAAAGTTTACATTACCGAATCGAGCCGAACTTAACGCGTTCCAAACTCTTGGAACTTAGTTCGCGCGCGAGCCGATCGCGCGTCCACGTTATCGTGTCTCGAACCGAACTTTGTTCGCTGCCGCGCGCGCGCGGCATCAGAAGACAGTTCGCCGCAGTAAACAGTAATAAATATATTGTTAGCAACGTACTGCAGTAACGTTATTAACTTTAATTAAATATTGAACGGAAACGTTTATTCGTGGATTAAAATCAACCGAAAATATATAATATTTCGTTACTTGTGATTTAGATTCTGAAGATTAATACAATATTTGTTGGAGATACTTCATTTTCCAAGTTCGTATAATTCGGCCGCGCTCCGGTTCCTCCGAAATTGCGACACCGTCGTTTTCTTGTTTGAATTGCGGTATCTGTTGTTGAAAGGGCATCCGCCGGGTCTCGGACACTCTGTATACTCTGCTAAATTGCATGAACAAGCGGAGTCCGAAGGGCGGATATTACCACGAATGTACCGTGGTATCACGCTCGAAATCCCGGCATCTCCCGTGACGTTTACAGATACTATCTTTCTGCTCTGCATCTTGTATGACTTGTCAAGCGAGAAGAGAGCGAGAGAGAGAGAGAGAGAGAGAAAGTATCTGATCGTATTCTTACCACACTATCGCGCGCTGGTTGGAAAACAATCCGGATTAAAGTTAAAAACTCACAATCTCTAAGAAGTGTTTCCCGGAAACGCTAAGACGATTAGCAAGTGAAATAAGCCTCGGGGACAAGAACGAGAGCAAAGAATAAAATTTGCAATTACAATCCTATTTATTTCGCGGTGTAATCTGCCATTATCGCGTGTGTACGTTTACCTATTTTTTTTTACCATCGATTTATTTACGCGTCATTAGACGACATTAAAAACAACAATCTCGCTTCGTGGAGATTTTACACATCTCCGAAACCAGGAGAAGACCAATGGGACGTCAATCGTGCTCATCAGGTCGATTCTTCATCTCGCAATTGGGGCACTATGTTGCATCTATTAACGGCAAGCAGCGACTGTCATTGCGAAATCATCGATCAGTACTTGCGCACGCAAGAGAGAGAGAGAGAGAGAGAGAAACGTGATGCGGGAGAGAAACTGCAAACGTTTGCCCTGGACGGTTCGGTCTGTTTCGAATAGCACTCCCGAAACGCCGCCGTCGCGTTCCCGAGCTCATATTCGCCGTGATTTATCGTATTCGCGTGTGCAACCGCATGTAGGTGCGTCACTCCGCGCAGTCGGTGGATCAGATCTGTCTCATAGATCATCGACCGAAGCGTATGCGCGCTCGAATAACATACGGAAGTGAAATAAAACAGAGAGTGGGCTCACTAGCTCTCTGAATGACTCTGAAAAAAAAAAAAAAGAGAGAGCCATCGGCTCGGAGAGAAACGGAGATTCGTTCTGGCATGGTTGGACGTGCGCGTATAAAAAAAATAAAAAAAATAAAAAAAAAACGAGCCAAAGTTAACGCGACGGAATGAACAGTGTTCTGATTTTTCTTTTTTTGTCTCTCTCTCTTTCTATCTATCTATCTGTCTCTCTCTCTCTCTCTCTCTCTCTCTCTCTCTCTCTCCTCTTTCTTTTATGTGTATATATATATATATAAATAATATAATATAAAATCCACGTGTGCGCGCGTTTTTTACGGTTATTTCAACGTTAAGAAACATTTTCGATTTTGCGAAACAACCAGCAGAAGTCGAGCAGAAGCGCGCGTCGAGCAGAAGTTTTATAACACCAAAGCCTAACGGAGAGAGCACATTAGGTTTGCGGAAGTTGGTACAAAGTGTTACGGAAGTCGCGAAGTTTCGCGGAAAACCGCAAGTAGCATCAAGAAGAACGGCGACTTTTTAAATGTTCAAACAGCGAGAGCAGTTTTTTTTTTTTTTTTTTTTATTACAGAGAAGTGATGAAACAGAGAATGTTCTTTTTTTCTTTAACTGTAAAATTATATCTCGTTGTTATAAATAACTTGAAGCTGTGTTTTCGTTCAATTGGACAAAATTCTTTTACTTTAATTTCAATTGTCGAAAATTCATCCAGCATTAAAATCGCGATCTTGAGAGACGCACAGTTAAATTTTTCTCAACGGAATGTGTGCTCTTCTCTCTTTCTCTCTCTCGATTTTTAGAGTAAATACGCGTCTTCAATAGACACCCGGTACATATATCTATGTGCAGCGTGAACGTAAAATGCAAAACTGTTACGTAAACTTTAAAACTGGATGGAAAACGACGTTTGCGAGATCAAACTCGGAAAATTGAGCCATCAAAGCAAACACGAAACGCAAAATATGCACACAGAAAATACAGTCATAAACATATGTTTTATATATGTATGATGATATACATATATATACATATATATATATGTATAATGATATATATATATGACATCATATATACGAATTTACCTTTACATGTTAGATGGTAAACACATTAGCTGCACACAAGTTACTGTTTTACTCCCATTATAACGCACACGCTGCAACATCATTTGTGCTCCGTTATTAATTATTATTGTAAATTCATATAGTGTGTTCCATTTGATGTCATTCACGTTAACATAGCATTAAATTATTAATCGTTGTTTGTTGTTGCGTAAATTGACATTAAACCTTCTGTGACGAGCAATTACACATTACTTTTTCTCGAAGCTCTATACAAGGTGCAGTAAAACTTTTGCAAATTTTTTTTTTTTTTTGTCGAAGTACTGTACATCTCCGTGCAACTCTTAAAAATAAAATTAAAAAAAAAAAAAAAAATTCACTCTTCAATTTCAATTGTCGAAAATAATCTGTGCGTGTTAAAATTAGACGTCGCGATTGAAAAATACACAAGAAATACGCGAAGAAATAAAAGAAAAAACTTTAATGTTGTTATAGCTTCGCATGCGACAGTCGATTGATTCCCAAAGTATATGCTGTGCTGCAGGTGAATGCAGCGCGCGGGAGAAGACGAAGCCAATCGTCGATGTTTGGAGTTTGTGCCTTTTGATTTCTTCTCTCTGTCGGAAAACTACGATCCCTGTTTTGTTCCGTCCGATATGTCGTTTGTGGAAACGGCGGCTCTTTTCCTTCCTCGATATCGCTCGACATCCTTCTTAAGCTTGTATCGCTCGTATACGATGGCAATAACGAGCGTCGAAGAACGGGAAGAGTCGGTATCGGCGATAGCGCCGTATCTCTTTTTTCGGTTTCTTTATACATCGGAATCGAACCGAACCGTCTATGACGCCCGTATGTATCGCGCTTGATTTTCCTACCGATATCTACATCCGATTTCAATCGCGCATTCAATCGCGCACGACTAAGAAGGGAAGAAGGGAAGAAAAAGGATATTTGCTTGTGAGGCGAACGTCTCGGATTTGCAGCGAGCGGCTCGCTCGTTACCAGCAGCGGTCCGCATAGTCCAAACATGTTCGCCTATCGTGCAGCACAGACAAGCAAGCCTTGTAAAAGAATACCGAGGGAATCCTTTATAAGATCGATTCGGCTTTTGAACATTGGCTTCTGGCTTCTTTCTCCCGCCGCACGTTTCGCCGCGAGAAAGATAGATAGAGAGAGAAAGAAAGAAAGAAAGAAAGAAAGAAAGAAAGAGAGTATCGCGCGCTTCCTCACTGAGCCGCGCGTTCCGAACGACTCTTCCTCTTTTCCCTTTTCCTCGTTTCCCCCGCGTTTGGTTCACTCGATACCCTGAACAACTCGAGCCTCTTCGCCGACGATAAACGCCGTTTAAATACCGCTCGAGTTTCGCCGAACGATGCGCTGCTGCAAAAGCATCGTCTCTTGGAATAAGGCTCGCGAGAAAGAACGGTGCTTGCGGAGAAATTGGACTGCTCTCCTGATGTCTGTGACTAAGTGTGCGCACGTACGTGTGTGTGTATATATATATATATATATATATATATATACACACGTGCATATCCGCAACCCTCTCCTAGATCCTTGTGCAGCTATCCGCACCGCCATCGCGGTCAGGATTTGCATGCATGCTGCGCCAAGATCCTTCCGAAGCAACTCGGCCCAACGAGTATCTATACCGCCTCTTTAGGGAAAGAACGAGATAGCGGCGGCTGTAGTACGAAAATTTGCTTGATAGCGGCAAAGATCGGAGGATCACTTTGAAATTTCTGCGGCGCAATGCATCGCGGCGAAGAGACACTTCGTCGTTCACTCTACCGCAAAATCTCACGGGCGATATTTTACGACGCGATTTCCGCATCTCGATTCACGGGGATTTAACTATGACTATAATATTTAAACAAGAATTATATATAAAGACACCGTCTTTCTTAGTAGTTTTTTTTTTTTTTTTTTTTTTATTTTAAAAGGAGAAATTTGTATTACTTGTAACACTAAAAACAATCTTTTTTATTTTTACATTTAATTCCCTTTTTATTTTATTTTTATATTTAATACTTTAATTATTTAATTTTTTTAAATTAAATTTAAAACGAAAGTAATTTATTGTTAGGGCACGACTTCTTATTTTTCCGAGATGGTTATCTTTAGAAAATGTTGTGAACTATTTTTTGACCGCATAAGAGAAAGAGAGCGAAAGAGAAAAAGAGAGCAAAAATACGTAAAATTATTATGTTAATTAATATTTCTACCTCTACAATATTCCTACCTCTATTTATCATGCAAGAGTCTCGCCGGCTTTGTGTTTTAAGACTATTGGTGAAATATACAACAATGCCATTATTAGTACCAAATGCCGCGTCCTGATTCGCATTTAAAAATTACGATGTTTTATGCATCCCAAAGGTCGGATTCAAGAGCTCGTGTTTTGATACCTCTCTCTCTCTCTCTCGAGCACACCATTCGGCGAACGCCACTAATTAGAACGAATACGAGATACAAAAGATCGCCGAACTATTGTTCCGGAAAAGAAAGGGAGAGAAGCGCAGCTGGTGCTTGGGCGCGGACCTCCCCGGTAATACCCCATTTCGGGACGGGTGGACGTTAAAGTCCTCTCCCGCGTGTAAATGAGTTAACCTACGCCGGAGCGAGCTTATATTTCATAAGTGAGCGGTTACACCGAGAACCGCACGACACTTCAAAGGTACCGGGGATGGGAAGAGAAAGAGAGAGAGAGAGAGAGAGAGAGGCAGAAAGTCCTGGTGATTCCCGAGAATCGCGCGCGGAATAACCGAGGTCAAAAGTATCCCGTTGCTCCCCCCTCCCCCCCCGCTCCACTATTCGCGTAAATTCGGGGAACGGACTGTCGCGCAGGTTTCGCACGGCTACGCCCTTTAGGTCCAATGCACACCTCGAGAACTGCGGAGCATTTCGCGGCGATTTCGTGTGTGTGTGTGTGTGTGTATTGTATCTCTGAGAGTTGCGGGTTGTGCTCCCGGAGAAGTGAGCCATAAACATATATATGACGCGATATATGCGGGGGAAGATGCATGGTGGTGCTGGTGGCGGTGGCGGCTGTGTCAATAAGTACACGCTCGCGTTTTGTCCTCGCGCGCGGAACGTCGTAAAGCGCATCGTTCAACAATTGTACTTCCATGATGATACAACGTGAATATATCGTAGTCTTGGTTTTCATCCAATGGTCGTCGCGAGCAGGTGGTCTCGATTTTCCCAGCAAATTTTCTTCATTGCGTGCGTTTCCACTTCTTTTTCTCGAATGTTTTTCTCCGAATCTTTTTTTTGGATATTACATAACGTTTCGCGCGGAGAGCGGAATGTCTTTTCTCTAATTGAGCGGTACACCGTGGGATTTCGTTCGATGTTTCATCTTGTTTTCGCGCTAGCTTCCTGCTACGCGGAAACACACGCGGCGCGCTTTTGTTCGCGACTGAAAAAAATTTGCGATTAAAGAAAACAGAAAAAGCAAAGTGAATAATTTCTGTCCGAAGTAATTTTTTGTGAAAGCCTCATTTGTCTTGCAAAGTAGAGGATTTTTTTTTTTTTTTTTTTTTTTTCCTTTTTTTTTTTGAGATGGTCGGCGATTCTTCCGATATAAAACGGAATTCCACGTTCGCGATATCAATCGAATATATTGGTTTTCAGATGTATGCGCGCATCGATTCAACAAGTACTGTACGTGCAATTAAATGTGCATTACTGCGAGAATTTCATATCTCGCACTGTGTGTACAGCTCTGTAATGGCTCTTGCGGATTTTCTCCCCCTCCCGCTCCCGCAGCATTTCTGGTAATCTGCGCTTTGAATAGCGGCGAAGAAAGAAGAATTCCATTTTCAGATGACGAACAATGAAATTAGAAAACGCCGAGTTTTGCGGCAAGAAGTGTAAATCAACGGCGATATTTTCTGATAAAACGCGAAAATAACTTTTCTCTCTCTTTCTCTCTCTCTCTTTTGCTGAAAGATTTAACATTAAAAATTGAAAAGTGATTAAGCCTCGAAAATGCAAACAACGAGAACACATTTTTCAATCAAACGTATTTTAGTCGAGCGCGAAACTTTAATTTGGGCGATTTTTCACATTCGTCAAGTTTCGCGTGTAATTCGCGTCGATAATTTAAAACATGAAATTCTACATTTTAGGTTTTTTTTTTACAATACTTACCGCAACAAAATACTTATGTGCGAGATTTGTTTTGAAATGTAAGAAAAACATATTTGTGTTCACCGCCACATTCAACAACTTGCTTTAATAAGATTTTTCCTGTAATCCCCTGTAGCAGAAGTATACGGAATACATTTGCCTTAACTCGATCTCGAATTTCTCGCTTGATTACTTAAGTTAGATTACAGCGCGTTGGTACCGTCTTACATCGATCTTAATCTGCGTAGGCTTTGTGGAAACACGAGAAATTTCAATTCACAGAATGCGGTTCAACATGCGAAGCTTCAACATCGTTAGGTTATTTCCGCTTTTGCATCCTACACCAATATATCACACTCACGTTTTCATAAACAAACATTGATTTGAATAGTTTTTTTTTTTGTGAACTATTTCGCGAGAAGTAAGATTGCGAACGTTCTTGAGAAAAGGAAATAATCCCGTCCGTTCAAAGATCGACTCGATTCCCTTCGAAAGAATCTCGAAACAAGACGCGTGGTTTAAAAGTATCCGCTGAAACTTTTGACGAGAGTAAGCAATTAAAAGATTGAAAAGAAAGGAAAGTTTTTTCGCAAAGAAGAGATCGCGCGCAAACTTGCGAACCTTTAGTTTGTTTTTTCTTTTTTTTTTCCTATCGAATCGCGCGCTTCGATTGAAGAACTAATTGCATCATCGGCTATCTCGCGATGTCGTACGCAAGAGAAAATTCGTCGAAATCGTTATCTTACTTTTATAGATAGCAAATTTCTGATGCTGCACGCTCGAAACTTACCATTCATTTTCGTGTTCGAACGAATGGTGAAAGTTAATTCTGATCGATCCAACGTAAAAAACAATTTATACGCACTCGACCGTAGTGAGACGTCGTACTTTTGAGCGAACGTGCGCGCGGGTGGTAACTACTCCGTCCTCGTTGTAATAGCGATGCTTCGCACGTGGATAAATGCAGAAAATCGGCCGAATTTTCTTTCGAAATTTGATGTCGCGAAAATATTAGATATTACGTTGCAAGAACGCATCACAGAGCTCCTCTTTGTGGCGCACAAAGTAATATTAGAGCGGATTTTCTTCTACGATAAGACCACCGCAGCGCATTTAATCTCATAATAGAAAATTTCACGATCCGTTAGGTAAACTCGAGCGTTCTTTTTTTTTTCTTCTTCTTAATTTTTCCATCGCGCTCGGGACACGCGTAAGATGGTGGGAAAAACGAGAGAGAAAGAGAGAGATATATATATATTCCCCCCCTTTCCTTACAAAGAAAATCCGGGCCGCTTAAATATGACGTAGCGACCGCCTCCTCATAATCTGTATTCAACCGCTATAATCACTTTCGCTCGCTTCCCATCCGAGATTGAATTTCGCGGGTAGCTGTTTAAAAAGCGGAATTTATATTCCGGCTTGCACTCTTTATCGCGCGCGTCTCGCAAGTGAAAGAAGGGGTGGCGAGAGATAGGCATCAATGCTATCGCCGGCTATTAATCATCGGTTGAGATTCTTTTTTTTTTTTTACGCGTGCCGCCGTATATCACGCCGGGAAATCGCGCGCGAATTGCATAATTCCTCCGGTTGGGAAAACGTGAAGTCAGCAACTGCTCTTGTAACGTCGCATGCCTCGCGCGCGGCTGGATTGTTTGCTCAGGCCGGGCATTAAGCTTGACGTATCAATTTAACAGCGGAGATACATATATATATATATATATATATATACGCGTACATACGCCTCGTACACGTGGCGCGCGCGCGTATACGAGGCTCGTGTTAACTATTATACAATAATATTGTCCTTTATTTATTAGATTATTACAGTATATTGGTTCGGTAATCTATATAATACGAAAATGCAGCGTGTATAGTTTAACATCGGACGCGAATGCCATTAAACTTTGATAACAACTATCTTCTTGAAACATGCCGGCATCAGGTGCGCGCGCGCCCTAACATCGTGAAATCGGAAATTATGTTATTATCGAGATTATTATCACTTACGAAACTATTAAGCGTTAAGATTATTGCGGGACGTGCGATCCGGAAGCGAGGAAGCGAGTGGATGAATTTAACGTTTAATTAAAATTTTTTTATCGTCTCTCACTCTTTTTTCTTCTTTAAAAACAAAAAAATGATTTAATTAATACAAGCTCTCAGAGCGAGCTTTTTATTTTATTTTTTTTTCTCTGCATCGCGAGCAAAGTTTGTCTCAGACGCGTATGACCGAGTAAGAAGAACTTGATCGACTTGTCGATCGTTAAAGTTTATCTAAACTCTTTACGATACTTGCAAATCACTCGAGCGTGATGCGACTCATTCGAATGACTTGCTTTCGTCGCCGTCACCACTGGCGGGACGATAATGATCCATTAAGAAAGAGCCGGAACTCGATCATTCCGGCCAATACTTACGGACTCGCTCGCTCGCTCGCTCGCTAGCTCGCTTCGTCGCGACTCGACGAGAACCGATTTCATGCAAGAGAAAGGAAAGAAGGGAAAAAAAAAGGAAGGAGAGACATTAAACGGGAGAACACGGCGCCGGAAACGCGAGAGCAAGTCCTCCAACTTTCTATCGAACTGGAAACCGTCGTCTTTGTACTTGGCGCGGGACGTCGTTGAGTGCTCGGGGATGACGAGAGCAGCGCCGGGATCCGGGGGGGGAGGGGGAAGTGGATAAGGCCGAGGGGTTCTCCTCCCCCCGATTCCGGATGAACGGATTTCGTTGAAAGCAGATTTACATTTTCCTGGCTCTCTACGCCCTCGCTATTCCCTCCCCTCCCCTCCCCCCCATCGTATCTCTCGGTGTTTTCTCTCTTCCTTTTTATCGCGCAACGTTCGTGCGATTCCAACGATAGGCTCACACGCTTGATTTGTTTCTCTCGCAGGTGGAACCTACCGCTAGGAATCAGGAGACGAAGGATGACGAGGGTACGCAGTGGAGCGAAATCAGTCTCACCCTGCAGCCCTTCCATTACGTAAACGGCTATTTGAACCTACGTTGCATCGCGCAGATACCTGGTATCTACTTGGTGAATAGCGAGCTCCAGCTCGGCTCCAGTATGCGTGAGCCTGTGCCCGAAAGAGGTTAGTATGAAAAGGGTTTAATGACTAATTGACTAATTAACACAATTCTCTTTCTCTCTCAAAATTTCGTTACTTTATATTTTGCAATTTTTTTTAATTTCTGACTCGTAAGTATATCAGTACGCTGCCTCTTTTTTTTTTTTTTTTAATTTATTGTTGCAATTTTAATTGTAGCGTTAAGACATTAAAAAAAGAATCAGAATTACAGTCGAAACGTGCGTAGTAAATTTGTTAAGTTAAAGAACTTGATTTCGAGTCTCGTAAACTACCACTTCAGAACTTTTTCCGAGGTTTATTATCCGAGTTGATTAATTAATCGTCGCCACAAAATCACTTTACCCGAATTCGAGCTGAGTTTGAATTATTTTGACTTTAGTTTGATATGACAAGTTAGAAGCAGATCAGATTTCGTAGTATTTCAAATTTCTCTCTGTGCACAAAATCTGCGGATGAATTCGGGCGATCTTTCATAGCGTCAATAATTTTATATCAAGAGCCAAGGGACGGCGATTGTGGAACGTTGCTTTTTCATCGCGGTCCGACTCGGTCGATATAACTCGTTTGCGAAACCAGACAGCACACGTTTTGCAAGTAATAGACGCCCGGACCAGCCAAGGCCGGGGCTGGGATTAGTCGGTCGGTCGCACGGACTAATAAATTTCGCGCGAGCGAGGGTCCACCCACTCGAAATCGGTAAGGAAGCCTCCGGTGCACGCTGCGCCCGCTTCCTGCACGCGACGTCGACGAGATTTAATTGAGCGGCCGCGGGACTATATAACCTATGCTTTCCCTATTACCTTCCGGCCAGTCGAGGCCCCCCGTCCTTTCGCCCTTTTGCTCCTTTCTGGTGTGCGCGCAATTCGCCAGCATTTCCAACTTTCGACGCGCGCGGTTGGCGTAGGTACTCCAATGATCTCTCTTTCTCTCTCTCTCTCTCTCTCTCTCTCTCTTTCTCTGTGCGGATGCGAAATAATTCACGACAGTGTCGTTCTTCTCTAACATATGCGGATTTGCGAGATTGTAAAGCTGCTTGAAAATACTTCAAAGGAAAGAGTCTCACGTTTACTGCGCGTCCCAGAAATTCTTCGCTTTCTGCTACGACGGGGTTTCGAAATTATAAACATCGAGGCGCGCATCCCAAGCCGGGGCTGTCTCTTTTTTTTAATTTTTTACCAAAACTATTTTTCAGTTTTTGTGGAGTTTTTACATTTTCATCCTCGTTGAATATTCTCTCGCAACGTGTGCGCGCACGCGGAGGAAAAAATAATTAATTTTTTAAAATCGCGGAGCTTGGGATAATACACGCGGTTTGCTGTTCAATGTTGTTGTCGTAATATTAATTTAATGTCGATTATCATTTTGCTTTTATCGCGTTTCTGTCAATTCCGCGCAGCACGACAAAATCTGGTTCAAAGGTTCTAGATTCACGGACTTTTCAATCGTGTGTGTGTGTGTGTATGTATGTCTATGCGTCAATAGATTACACTGGCAGTACGCCCCGCCAGTGTCCCCGTTAGCAATCTCAATTTTATGATCGCGTACGTAATGCCCTGCGGAATCGAAAGGTATCGTCCGATAATCTATATCGCGGTATTTTGAATCTGGACTGTCCAGTGGATTCCGCGCGAAAATACGGGATGATTGGATACTTCCGGTCGCTCGACGGCCGGGAAAACATCCAGTGGGTTTTGCGTATTGTGCAATTCGTTCTGGGGAAAACACGACGAACGGGTATAAGCGCGCGCCATTGTGCGTCCTCCTTTTTTTTTTTTTGTGTTTTATATTTTGCTTATGATACGATATTTCCCGTTCGCGAGGAGAAACGCACGCGAGTTTCATTGTTTATTCGTTATTTTGTGTGTATGCGGTTTGTTAATCAACAATTTATTTGTTAGCATTGCACGACCAAGAATAAGATTTTAGTTAAACGAACGAATTCGATTGCTATAAAAGCTACGCGCAAGATCCGAGTTTCCGCGGTTCGTGTCCTCTCTCTCTCTTTCGAGCATTTCTGTCGTTTTATTTAAAATTTTCTCCTTAATGTCGAATCTGTTTGGTAAACATTTTCTACGTTCTAAGACGCGTTATGCAGTCTGTGCTTTTATATATATATATATATTTTACGCGAGATAAAAATTAAGTTCTCTGAAGAGAGAATATTTGAAAATTCTCGAGAAATCGCGCGGAGCCAGCACTCAAAATGTTAAGAAAAATTCAGCAAAGTGATCAGAAAACGTAAAGAAAAACGCAGAACGGAAACCACAAAGCGCCTCTATGGAAATGTTCGAAGATCTCATTTCTGCGTTGCGAATCCGCAAAGTGCTTTTATTATGTACGCGCGCGCGCGCGGGGAAGAGAGGGGGGAGTGGAAGAAAATACGGGGAATATTTGCGCGCGCTTGGCGTATTACGGGAGGAGGCTCTGTCGCGCGGAGTTTTTTACTGATTTTCTTCCGCTAACGTGAACCGAAGTTTAATATGCGAAACGGGCGTAAAGTAGATGGATGACTTGAAGAAATGGTTGGCAGGTGTTGTCGCGCGCGGGGACCGATGCGAAGAATGTTCATGAAATTCCCTCACACAGACGCGCACAGAGCGCAAACTTCTTATCACGAGACGTCGCGGACAATACGCGCGGTGATGTGTTGTTGCTGCTCTGTGTGACGTGCCGCTTTAATGCGCACCGGAGCTGATGAACTCTCGCGTTATTTCGATATAGCCAATCAACTATGCGGCGGTAAACCAGAGTTATTCCGAGATAGGTAATCAACTATGCTGCGGTAAACCGAAATATCACACGTAATACGAGCAGTGTATCCGTTGTTGTTAACACAGTGTAAATGCGCATTGCGCGAATATAAATTTGTAACGCGTTCCTTGAACGCGATCTTCCTCCCGGAAGTTCCTACCTATTCGCCTCCTTCCCCCCCCCTCAACTCGAGTTCGATTCGCGAAACGCGCGCGGATTCATTAGTCATTGCGTACGGCGCGCTGATCAATCCCATCGTCGATATCAAAAACATTGTGACATGGTTATTACATACATACATGTATGTATATATGTATATATATATAAATAATCTCTTTTCCCGGGGGCTGTTTGAAAATGCGCGTACACACAAGCGAAAATAAAGAAAAACCATTTGCTCGCGAAACGAAATTAACGCGCGCTCATTCAATCCCGGCGCGCTGACCGGGATTGCCGACACACATATAGTGTAGATTTAATAAAACCGGCAGAACGCGGCGGAACGCCGAATGCGGGATTTACGAAACGTGTATAAAAATTTCGATTTTCGCGCGCGGAACAGCGGCAACGCGTATTTGTCAAAAGTGTTGCGCGCACAGAGTAAACTCTCTTTCTCTCTTCCGGAAAACGGTACGCGGTAATCACTTTTTCTCTTCGCTTATTAACCTCTTGACATTTTTCGCTGTTTTCGCATCTGTCGACGGCGCGTTTCACCGATGTTTGAATGTGTGTGTGTGTGTGTGTGTGTGTTTTAAGCTACCGCGAAGTTCGGTTTTACCTCATATTTGTTTGTTGAAAAAGGTCGCTGTGTGCTCTATATTCTCTTTCGACGAGGACGTTCATTTTATTTTCAATGACGTTTGCCCGATAACATTTAATAAGCGCCGGTCGCTCACGCGGTATTCTACAAAAGACTTGCAGTGTGGCGTTTTGCAGAAAATAAAAGCTACCGCAAAAATATATTATTTTCCGTTACGCTCGCTGTTTTATTTTATCTCAATATCTCGTGCATTCTCTTTCACGGAAATGCGTCCGATTCTCATACGTGTATACTGACGCGACAATGCAACAATACGGCGAAACAGCGTTAACCCTGCACGACGTCACACTGTGGCGATTCAACGCGGACGACGTCATCTCGCATCTGTGAATAATCCGCGGCATTGTTCGAACTCTCTCCGGTCACAGTTCAGGGTTTTATGACGTGTAATTAATAACAACAGAAAATCAAATTGTTGTTATTGTAACAAACATTTTAGCGTATTTCACAAATTTCCCATTTTATGTCTTTGTAGCTATTATACAAATACATTCGCCGTTATCCTTAATTTCGCACGTTATTGCGCATTCTTTTTCAGTGTCGCGCTTTATTACATGGAACATTCCGACAAAAAAATAAAATAACGTCAAACGAATTGTCTGTCCGCTCAGAAAAGAGCTTGTTCTCGCGCGCTGAAAAACTCACGTCTTGTAGCGGAAGTTTAACGGCAGATTGCCGCGGAATTCTCTGTCCAACATAGCGGAGTACGTACAAGACACGAAAGATTCGGTGATGTCTCGTTGGGGAAACTTGGCCGAGAAACGACGAGAGACGTCGGTGCTCGCGGCGAAACTTGGGCTCTTCTCTGTCTCGTCGCGTTTCCTTCTCTCCGTTCGCCGTGTTTCCTCCCCGACATCTTCTCCCTTCGCAACCCTCACCCGCCGGCTCCGCGAATTACCCAAACCCCGGGACGCTAATCTCACGTGTACGACGACGAACGAGGCAAGAAGAAAGGGATTTGAACGTCTTTGGGACGACGAGAGAGATCTGCCATCTCGGCGCTCAAGTCAAAGGTCTTTCTCTCCGCGCGCTTTAAGCACATTTGAGAACGCTGGAAATACGATGGAAACTCCGCTCATTTATTTCATCGTTATTTGTCTCGCGGATTCTTTTCTCTTCTTTTTTTTTTTTTTTTTTTTTTTTTTTTTTTTTTTTTTTTTTTTTTTAATTCCCACCATCAGATAATTTTAATTAACTGACTCGGAAGGGAAGTACACTTTAAAAGCTCATTAACGTTTTACGAGGTTTTTCATACGAAGATTGTTCGTTTTGCCGTTTCGATGTTGTAACTATTTAATGCGCACACAATTTTGGTGAACAAAAGCGATACTTTGTTTCGCAATTAAATTTCTTTCGGAAAATTCCCGAGCAGATTTATTCTTCTGAAAAATTTTTCGAGATCTCTTAGATCGTTAATCACACCATGCATAAAGGTTATATTCTCGTTACTCGAGACTCCAGCTGCTAGACATCCCTCCCGCACTAACCTGAGTGTGTAATTTCGCGGCGGATCGCGGCGACGCCAAGTTGCCTTTAAAAGTGGCTGTTATCAAAGCTTTGCATACCCGATTATATTTCCCACAAAACACAAACTATCGGGCGGAGAAAACGCGCTCGGATCGACCTCAACACATCCTCGAAGGCGGGCGACGCGCTTATCGGCTGGCTTTCGCCGCATAGTAGGCACATACAAGCCAACTCTCATTCCTCTTGTCAGCTAGATAGGAAAATATCTCGCGCGCTGCGTGACGACGCGCGCGCTCTCGCATGTGTGCGGACGGCATCTGCACGAGAAGGTGATTGATCGCTGACACCCGGTATCGTCATTATTGGAAGTGTCATGTAAGCGATCACCTAAAATCGACTCCCGTGATAAATTTCAACCCCTTGAGCTGCTTTTTGTTTTCAATTTAGAAAAAATACCAATTATTTTGCCTGCGGGGTTTTTTGTTTTGAAAATCGAGGGGCTTGCTCTCAGCCATGTCTTTTTTTTTTTTTCTCGAGACTCGACTGCGATATAAATTTTCAAAGTTAAATTTAAGCGAGACAATCTCTTCTCGCGGTTGTGTGTGTGTCTCGCGAAACTCGTCCGCGCTCAGTGAACCATCAATTAATGGACGATGCACCGCAAACAAGGTCTGTAGAACGGATACACAACAGCCGGATCAAAACAGTGGAGTTATAAGGAATTTTCGAGTTGCACAGTTGAAACAGAATTCCGTTCTCAAGTTGTACGTACATATATATATATATATATATACACGTAGAGACTCGAGAGGCCTGCAATTTATTGGTTTACGTCGAACTTCACTGAGTTTCTGATTACTTGTGAATATCCGATTAGTTTCGAGCGCGGGAGAATAAATGGATTGCCGCAAGACATGGGGAAAATGTGTGCGGGGCCGCTTCGATTCGAATGTGTATATCCGTTGCATAAATAAGTTACGGTATGCGCTATCGTTTATTTCCATCAAAACTTTTATGCGGATATAGGTACGTGTATACGGTGTACGCGCGGTGTTATCAACGTTGATATGCTCGTTTTATAATAATTTTACATCCACCGAGATTGCGATATTCCGCGAAATATTGTTGTAACGTTGCCTAACACACCGGGCAGCGGGGGAGGGGGAGGAGGGAGGAGGGAGGGAAAGAGAAATCTCTGCCCGTTTAATCTTGCGAGAGTAACTTTTGACAATTTTCCCGCTGCATTGCGCCCCCGGTATCTTCGTGCATATACATATACATGTATATACAAGTGGGGTGTGGAGTGTATGTGTGTATGTATATATAAGTAAGGTACAACAGAAATGCACCTTGGTTGCACTCTAAAGTAAATCGTTTTCCCCGAAACTTTCCGAGGACTCGTGTCGCTCGCGAACTTACGAGCACCGCGGCTCATGAAGTTGGCTCGAGAGTTTTTACATCAAGAACCCTCCGGCAGTTTGTCGTGGCCTAGACCCTGTCGCGCGCGCTTTTCAGCCCCGCGACGACGGACGACGCTTCAATCCCTCTCAAAGAGACGCCCCGAAAAAAAAATCCATGAACGGACGCCGCGTCACGAACCGTTCGCGTACGTGTCGCGCGTTTATATTCTCACCGTGCAGAAAAAAAAAAAAAAGAAACCGAGACTTCGCATTTACCGAACTTACGGTCTCCTTTGCCGACTTACTTTGCGAAACGCAACACACTCCGCGGTGTAAGTGTCACGCGGCGGCAACTTCGCGCGCAAAGTTCATTCCGCATTCATTATGTGTCGCATTATGTGTTCGCGCGAGAATAATAACACAGAGGACAGGGAAAACACGCGTTTCCTTTCTTCATTCGAATTTGTTTCTTGTGCGCGCGGGGAGAATGTATACATTTGGATTATGAAATGTAAAACATTAACTCGAAGCGATCGATAAACATAAAAGGTTTTCCCTATCCACGATGGGATGTATGTGCGCCGTGTACGTGTGCGTATATATATATCGCTATTTTGTGTAGAGCATTTAAATATGCATGGGAAAAAAAGCAACGCGTACACACACACACACAGCATGCGATATCAATCGTTTAGAGATGATCAGATTATCCGTCGGTTTTTATGTCCGCGCAAGTGGAATATTCCGAAATATTGACGATTGCTATCGCACCGTTTTATATATATGTATATATCTGCAGTCGGACGATAGAAAGAGAGAAAGAGAGAGAGGAGAGCGTCCGCACGATTTCGCTATCGTTCGCAAAACTCCCGTACATTTCGGGATAAATTTGATGGGTTATAGTAAACGACCCGGGCAGGGGGGGGAGGAAGGTGGAAAACGTACGTCGTAAAAACCCCCGTCGACGATTGATAAGCGGCCCTGGGAGGATTTTCGGTCCTCTTCAATTTTCAAACCCGTCTGAACTTATTTCCCCGCTTTTAGTCCCTCCGAGCCCCGCGCTGACGCGCACGCGCACGCGTTTCCCGACGTTACTGCGCTTGTTACAGAAATTCGTTCTCTCTTCGGCCCCCGGTGGTAATTTCATTTCGTTCACACTCGGTTTTCCGCGGCCGGCTGGTTGCTTGATTCGTACGTATTACTCCCTGGGCCGTGGTCGACGGAATTGTTTTTAGGAAATTGACTTTTCCACCCGGCAGAAGGAACAATGCCCCGCGGAGGAAAATCCACTGACGTTCCACTTAATGGCGGCGACTCTCCTCTCCCTTCTCCGCACCCCGTGGACGCTCGTGTGCTCCGAGTTTCCATCTCGAAAAGGATTTCAACAGTTGACACGCTTCGTCCCGGTTGCCAGCGCGAGATTTAATCTTGGCGCAGGGAGAAAAATGTCGTTTTGCGCGAAATCGCTCCCGAATAATCCATTTCGTTTCAAGCTATTTGAAATATAATCTCTATCCGTCCGCGCGCGCTTCTAGGGGGAGGGGAAAAAAAAAGGCCCGAACGTGGAAGAAGCAAAACCGGAAACGCGATTATTCCCGCTCGAGTGTTCCGCTCTCTCGGTCTTTTCTGAATTACGCGCATGGCGCGCGTAAACGGATTTATATACCCGTTGGAATTCGTTGGAGCATTGTCACGCGGAATTAACCGATAACTACTCTAGTTTGGATTACAATAATTCGCGCTCGCTCTTGCATCCGTCAACGTGTTAACATTCGGGCTCGCGTGTGCGGAGAGCGCGCGTCGTATGTGTATGTGCGAGCGCTCACAATTTTCGCACGTGTTAACGCCGATAATGTGCCGAATGTACAAACCGAACTAAAATCAACTGATTATCGGCGACACATTTCTCGATGAATTTGATATCTATTAATCAGATCTCCCGCGCCGATTGTGCGCGCGTTATGTCGTTATTGACATGTTACTGTAATCGATAAGCGGCATCGATTTTCGGACGACGCGGCGCGACATGACGATGACATTTTAATGATACGGAGATTATTGCTTATCAATTGTTAGTTTCTCGCGATCGAATCAAAACCATACCGTGTAAATCATTTTAACATAGAAAAAATCTCTTTACAAAAAAATAAAAAACTAAAGTTTCAACGAGGACGATACGCCAATACGTGCCGTCGTTCTGTGCAAATAGAGACCACGTAGTGCATATAAATTTCGCTGCAAAGATACTAGAAATTCGAATGCGGCGCGTAGAGTTTGCGGGGCGAACTGTTCAACTCGGCAAAGCTTTTCTTCCCTTTTATTGGATTTTTTTTTTTTTTTTTATTTTTTTATTTTACATGATGAATAATAAAAAGCATAATCCATTTTTCAATGCATAGTTTTTAATTTTAGATTGTTATCGAGTCACGCAAAAGTATTAAAAGTTATAACTTTCTATTAAACTGAAATACATATTCCGATTCTTCTTCTTTTTTTTTTCTTTTTACAATATAAAAAACACCAATATTGCAAAAACTTTTATTATTTCTTACAATATTCGGGTCGCAGCTTGCGAGCGTTGCTATTGTTTGTTTAACGTTACAATGTTAATAAAATTAATAAAATTATTTTTACGTAAATAATTCTGATGAAACACGAAACCGAAGAATAAAAAAATTAACAACAAAAAAATTTTACTTCTAAGTGTATTTTATTTTTATAACACACGCGTATGTGTTATATATTGTATGTTTTATGATGTGATATTTTTTTTTTGTTTTTTTTTCTCGCTGTTATTTTCGCGCGCTCTGCGAAAAACTCGCTAGTTAACATTCTAGAGACGACGCATCGACGAGAATTGTCGCCGCGGAGCGGTAAGTAATAACGTCTTTCCAACATGTGTTGCAGTAACCTCAGAGGGCAACAGCGGAAGCGGCACGCTCAGGATGACGTTTGTGACAATACTCTGCCTGGGCACGCTCCATCTGCTTCTGAGATAGTCGCATCACGCCTGAGACCACGAGAGGAGGACTCACGGGCGTCGCATGATAAATAGCATACTAGTCATCAGGAGAAAGGTCTGGCGCAGGAGGCAATGGAAGAGGACGACTCTGAGGATCGCGTATGGACAGCGCAAAAACAACAAATAACATTGTTAAATCGAAATACGAAACTGCTCTACGAGCGTCTCTCATTTTCTCTCGTCCGAGTGCGTTTGAGTTCGCGCGTGTTGTATTGTCTCTCGAAACGGGGGGGGGGGGGGGGGGGGGGTGGTGTTGAAGAAATTGTGAATTCTTTTACATAACCGGCGGCGCCGGATATAATCAACAAGAAAAGAAATCAAAAAAAAGACGCGAGACGTGTCGATTCACTTGATACCGCGAGATTGTCGATTGTTATCGCGTTGTATATTTTATCGACTATTTTGTCTTGTCTCGCGTTATTTTGTGAGACGCGTCTCGATTTGCGTGATTGTTTGCGTTCGAGCCGGTAATGCGAAGACAAATGAGGGTGGACGGGCGAGCGCGCGCGGTCAAGGGTTAACGAGTATCTCGGATTGAACTGATGACCGGTTGGATGATAGATAATCGGATAAGGGATCGACTAATTCCGTCGCCGGGGAATCGAAAACAGGGAAGCGTAGCCAATTAGTCGCGTCCGATTACGACGCCACGACGCTCAATTTGACGTACGATGAACGATGGACGGGAAAAGGGTTTCGTCCACGCGAAAGAGAGAGAGAGAGAGGGGGGGTGAAATAAACGACAACGCGAGAGAAAGTAGCACAAGGGGATGGCGGCTTTGAAGTCGATTGTATTTCTGTAGGTGCTTGATGCAGCTTGCTTGAAGAATTTACGATCCTTGCCGCGACTGAAAAAGAGAGAGAGAGAGATAAAATGTGTGCGTTGTGTATGTGGAGAGGAATCGAAAGAAAAAGAGAAAACGAGACGAAGAGCGTTCTCTTCCGCTGCATCGCTGACGAGAAAAGAGACCCGAGCCGGGGAGAGATCGCACAAAGGAACAGGAACGGGGGAGGGAGATAAAGCGGTGCGAAAAGTTTTCGCATACCGAAAAGAGATAAGGGGATCGTGCGCGCGCCTCTCTCCTCCTCGTGTATAGTATCGAATTTACAACACACTCGATGCCCACTCGAATGTCTCCACCCGTTACACTCGCCAAGAACGAGCACGATCGTCACGCGATTCCGGTCCTCGCTCGCTCGCTCGTCCATTGTCCAAACGTTCCCGGTTACAGCAATGCAGCCGGATCAATGTCGCGAGTTTCGAAATCGGAGGAGTCCCCGAACGAGCGCGCGTGGCCATCGGACTACGCTCTGACTTTTTTCTCTGTCTCTCTCTCTCTCTCTCTCTTTCCAAGTTTTCGGTTTTTTTTTTACATTCTACAGAAACGACACGGCTGCTGCAGCACAGACAAACAAATGCGGCCGTAGAACGAGTACAACGTGTACACTTACGGCGATCGTTATTACCCGACCGCGTGCGTTTCGCTCCGTAACAAGTTTGCTGCTCTTTTAACAACAACGGAGATTTTGAGCGGATTTCATTCGTCTATTTTGCGTTTTTGTTTTAACATGATGCACGCTCTGTCCACTCTGCCATTTTTTTTTTTTTTTATCTTCTTCGCGATGTAACTTCCAGATGTAACGTTTAAAAATCGACTGACACAATTTTCCAATCTTATTCTCGAACGTTATGTCAAAGCTTTTTGCAGGTACGCACGACGACGTCGCCGAGCGTATAAACCCGATGACAGTCTCGTTTTCGCGAGATCGATTTATCGGAGGAGATAAGTGGAGAGAGCGACGCGTCGCGAACAGCGGCACGAACGTTGCGTTTTTCATTTCTCCCATTCCCCTCCCCCCATCTTTATTAAACAGACGATAAACCCCTCGCGTCTGTAAGACCGGGGGCTACGTACGCGCCTGTGTTCCCTCATCCTGAACAGAAATCGTCCGTGCTTACTACTCCTCGTCGCACTCTGAAAACGCGAGAGACGACGTTTTTCTCCTTCGTTCTTCTCTTTCGTCCCACGCTCTCGCATTTGGCACGCTCGCGGCCGCTTGCAAGTCTGATCGCGCGAGGTAATGCGTATCGGCGTGAAACCGCACCGGAAAACGAGCGCGCGCACAAACCACGATCATCCCTTATTTTTCATGCAAGCGGATTCGCCGATTCCCGCCTGCTGCTGCTGCAAATCGGGGAAAATCGACGTCGGGGGCGTGCTAATATTCCGCCGCGAGTTCGAAAGCGAGGAGGAGTCTCAATATTCTCGGACGACGTGCGAGAGTTCCTTTCCTCGAGAATCGTGGAATTGATCATTCGTAGCGATAAAGTTTTTTTTTTTAAGATAAAAATTGATAAATTTTGACGCTTATGTTAAATAACATATTTTGTTTTTTTTTTAAATTGATTTTCTCTGTTGTGTAATGGACACTTTTAACATTTATTCTTGTACTTATTTGATATTTATTATTTATTTAATAATATTTCAAATTTTTTAAACAATGAAAACTTTATGTTAAAGTGTTTATCAAATTAATGGTTTTGTTAAGTAAATTGACATTTTACCGTTCATTTGTTATTAAATGTTTTAAGGTAAAAACAGAATACTGATAAATTTCTCGTTTTAAGTGACACATTTCGATTTTGGAAATTTAGAAAGTTTATATTTGCGTTTAGCAAATATTGTTTACATTAATTTGTTTAACTTGTAAAGGTTGAAAAAATATTGCGTAAACAAATCCTTGCGTTTGTCACAATATTATATACATATTGTATTTTGATTTCACAGTTTATATCTTTTTTCTTTTTGGTGAAAACATTTTAATTTACTCAAACTTCTAAGATAACAACAGAATGATATATTTTTACGTTTGCACATTAAGTGACACATTTTGGTATTAAATTTGAGAAGTTATTTTCTCTTCTTTTAATCTATGAAGGTAAAATATTGCGAATGAATATGCGAGAATTATGCTACTGGGTAAATCTCGTGAAAGTTTCATTCTCGAGAATCGAGTGAAACGTGGCGGAGACAGGACAATTCCCTCGAGAACAATTAACCTTTGCGCTGACGGTAAAACTCGTTTTTGTAAATGAGTAGATGAGATAGAAACTCGATTCGGCGTTACTCACAGTTTACCGACATCACCAAAGAAGTTATAATAACTTCCCCCGAAATGAAGTCAAACTTATCTTTATATAACATAAGGTAAAAATATGATATAAATGATAAATGGAGAAATGTTTTGTTAAGCCGAAGTTTTTTCTTTCTTTATTTAAAAGCTGTTTTAAGTTTTAAGATTTTGTAAATTGCGGCATTTTATAGTTTTTACATGTTACGTTTTTAGTTTGTAATGTAAATACTTATTTTTAATCATATGTAATAAACTATTGCATGTACAACCATCATCAATCTCTATGTATCAAAATAATTTCCCACCCGATTCGCATCATCCTCCTTCCAGCATGGTTAATATCTGCAATAATCCTCTTTTTTTTTTCTTCTTTTTTTTTTTTATTTTGCGCAAGACTGAACTGAAAATTCACATTTTTGCGGACCACTGCGAGCGAATTTACTGAATAAATTGGCAAAAATTCTATTTCAAAAAAAACAATGTGAAATTTAGTACAGGTGGAATAATTCCCTTGCGAAGACCAACATTTGCGTTGCGATTTAAGTTCGTTCTTGTAAATGGAAAAGAATTCTATATAAAATCTAATCGGGTTATTTCTCGAACGTTTCACTCCCTTCAAAATCGAATTAAACTTGTTTCTTCGTTTTAATTTAAATGTCGAATTAGCTCAGGTGTCAGTCCCGATCAACGCAAATGTGAGAATCAGTTTTTGCGCGCTCCTTCGATTTCATCTCTTTATTTGCAACGTCGTTAAGATTCTCATTTTTTTTTTCTTCTTCTCGACGCGCGTTACGCTTTTCGGTTATCTAAATATTTTATCGAACGTAAGATTCAAATGTTTCTTTCCCGAATACGGACTGTCTACAGTCGTTATTCTCAGCACGTTGAAAACAGTATCTCGCTAATGCAGACGTTTTCGTTCCCCGGCTCTCGCAATCAGATCGAAGAATTTCCACGAACGCGCATAAATATATGCGCCTTGGCGCACTCCCCGGCCCGCTTCTTCCCTGCCATCCACGACCGGGCGATACCGCCGCTTCTAAAATTCATTGCCCGAGCGCCGCGCAAGCGAGTCTATAGACGAAGCCAACAATTAACCCGAATCGAGAGATCTCTACGCTCTTCCCCGCTATACAACTCTCCCTCCTTACCCCGGACTTACGGCAAAGTCTCAGAAGGAGCACCCCTCGTGCAAGCTCCCAAGTTTGCACGACGGAATACCGCGCGCGCACACAGGTATACATCCAAATCACCCTTAGAGAGATAGCGTGTGTCGCGCTACGGTGTTTGTGCATCCCATCGTCCTCGTTTAGTGTACGTGTGTGTGTGTGTGTGTGTGTGTATACATATACATATATATATGTATATATATCGATGTGTACACCTCATCGAGGACGATTCCTTCCCTCACACAGACGCAACAAAGGAAACGACGTTTCAGCTAACTGAAACGTCGTCGCCGTAACAATCACCATCGTCGGCTAGACTATCCCACCGTACTCCTCGTCCCTGCCTTTCCTCTTCCCCGCACGTCTTCCCGTTACGCTTCGCTTTTCGTTGTCTGTTTGCCCCCCCTCCCTCCTCCCCCTGATGGTGAGATGGTGGTGGTAGTGGTGGTGGATGGGTCGCGCTCAAGCTTCGCCTTCTCTCTGTCTCTGTGTCCGTTGAAGCCGATGTTGAGAGCCGAACTGCGGTGGAAGCGTAGCTTCGCCGCGGCTGCTGCGGTACTCTACGCTATTTCGCCGGCATAGTGCGACTCGGTTGCCGTGGCTGATTCAAAATAAACTTTGTTTCGTCCCGCTCGTCTGATACCCCACCTGGCCTGGGTTGACTTGCCCTCCCCCGACTACTGCGTACGTGATCGTGCCTCGTTGCTGACGAGGGCAACTTCGGCCAAGCCCCCCGCAACGTCGCGCACCTGGGAAACAGAACTGCGACCGCCGTAACCCAACACTCCCCTCCCCCTCTCCCTCCCTCTCCGTCCGTTATTAATGCTCCGATGGCGTTCTCGCCGCGGCGCTTCGTGCTCCAAATTAGATATACACGTTCTGCGGCTTCCGCAGCTCCGCGGTATCGATACGCCCGAGCTACGTCAATACGCGCTTCGCAATCCTCGTGTGTTCGCAGTTCCGCGCGAACGATGAAAATGTGTGAATAGAAACGTTTTTGAGAAAAACGTTTCGTCGTTCAAATTGATAGAACCGTATATCGATACTTTTCGCGCGCGCGTAAAGTCCGATCTGTCGTCGACCGACTTCCCTTGGAAACTCGCGATTTTTACTGGGAGAGACGCGCGCGCGCGCGGCTGAAGCAAAACCATTATATGCCAACGCGCTGTTAACATATAATAATGCATAGAGTAGAGAAGAAATCGAATGGCTCTGAACGGAAATAAGGATGGAAAGAGAGCGGAAAAGCACATCCTATGTTTCTCATGAATAATCTTTTGCCGTTATTCGCGAACCGTCTTTTCTCATCTCGAGTCGTGATAGATATTCATAACTGCGTACATATATATATATATATATATATATATATATAGGCTTGATTTACAATTTGTATACGCGATATATGTATTATATATTTGTATATAATTTCGCGGCGCGCACATTGCGAACGGAAGAATAACGGGGGAAAATAAATTTTACTTTATCAGCTGTGAGAGGGATTCGTACGTTTCCGCGAACGGTAAATACAATTTTTATTGATGCGTTTCCGTAACGCGCGCTGCGTTTACCGTTGCAACAATCTGTTTTTTTTTTTTTTTTTTTTTTTTTTATTCGCATGTTTCACGGGATTTCCGTCGATAAACGAAAGCAAAAGCATTCGCGCCGCCCTTTTTGCCTTTCCCGTCGGTCTTACTGTTGCCTCGGCTTTAACGTGCCATACATATGTATATTCCCTGCGAACAGCATTCCGTTGTACAGTCACTTTGTCACTCTGTGAAAAAGCTCAACGCGACAACAAGAAAACGCGTCCCGATGCCAGAGGATATAAAATATTTTAATAAGTTGTTACGATTTTATTTTTCGAGTTGTTTTATGATTTCAGGTTTTTACATTAAAAACGGGCCGCTAAAAGTGAAGCGACAATTTACTTTCGCTTCCGTTATCGCGCGTTCTAAACGCGCTTTCCGTTAAATCAGAAGATATTGTCGAAGAAGTCAAACTTTTTTTTGTCTTGAAAAACAATCAAGATTAAAAGAAAAAAAATACAATAACTCACCGTTATTTTTCTCGCCAGTTACAGGCGTCTCTTTTTATTCGCAGGGAGAAACGGCGGAAAAACGGTTTCCGTCGATAACATCCGAGAGATCCCTGTTGCGTAAGGGTGCTAATGCGCGCGTAACGCGCTTGTTTAAAGGAAGAAGTCGTCCTCGCGCTTATCCGAAATTCATTTTTCAAAAACCTCGCCTGACCTCTCTCTCTCTCTCTCTCTCTCTCTCTCTTTCTCACGGTGAGAGGAAACACTTTAATCCGCTTTCGTTCCCCCGAGCTCTCTCTTCGGGCGGACATTTTCGCGCAAACCGCGGATGACAATACGAGTGTCTATTCAGCGCGTTAGGAGCGCGCGATCTCTGATAAAATACGGTATTACATATATAACAGGTCAGAATTGGGTCGTGCGCGCGATCTTCAGCGTCGGTACCGATTTACTAAGGTAGAGTAATGGAACCCAGGCTCCGCTTTATGTCCTCTTTTACGCCGCTCGAAACGACCCTTGCAGGTACTTCCCGGGCGCGCTACGATATTCCTGTTTCCTTCTCACTCCCGACGTCGGTTCTTACCCGACGGATTGATACCGCGGAAGGCAAATGTTTGCCCGCGAAGAAGTCGAATCGAGAAGCCCCGCACCGCGAAACTCCCCCTCTCCCGCCGTCTCTCTGTTACTTCATACGGTTTAATGAGAAACTCCATTCGCGCAGCTGCGGAGAAGCGCGCCGTGTGTGTCCCCCGCAAGCCCTCTCTTCGCGCGCGCTTTTAACCGAGTCAGATTTCAGGATCCGCCTGGGAAATTTACGTCGAATTAACGCACTGCGCGCAAATCCGGCTCGGAAATTGAAATTGAAATTTTCTTACTGCTTTTCTACTGCGAAAATATGATTCGTTCCGTCGGTCGAAGAAGCAGAAGTACGGAGATGTACGGAGACGCCGCCGTTGCCACGGGACACCCCGTGTAGTAACTGACCTACATGTCGTGTTCTCCTTGTAACGGCGCTATTAACGTGTCTCGTAAACTGACCTTTACGTCACCTGTCGCGTGTTAATTGTCACGTTTACGAGTACACGCAATTTTACTTATAAACCGCCGCCTTGCCCTCGGCAAAATGGAGGAAAGTTAATGCGCCTTACAAACACATCTTTTCTCGCCGCAACACTTTCTTTCGTTCTCGTTCAACCTTTCGTGTCGTAATTTTAATTACGTTTTTTTTTTTTTTTAGAGTAGCAACATTGAATTTTTAAAAGCTCGAAAAAAAGAACAATATAACGCACAATCGTACGTATATTTAGGGATTCTGTTGTTTTTCCAATAGGCGCGACCTAGACCATCGTTTGGCAGTCGTTCCAAAAAATCCTGTACTGTAGATTAACACCGGAAACGTGCAAACGCTCTCGCACGAGAGCCCGAAAATGGAACTGCCGCGCCACGACCTTCCACCTTCTCGCCGTTAAATGATACGAGCGTAAGTGGCGCTCAATGAAAATTGGCTCGTCCGGACATTATCGCCGATATCGGCGAATTGATTCGCTCCGAAATTATCCCCTGAGCATTCGCGCAGCTTAAAACGCCGTCTCGGATAGTCTCCCCAGAACCCATCTCTCGCACATCGATGGAGATTCGGGGTAACGGTTTCCCTATTCTTTTCGCAGCCGTAAATCGCGCGCGCGCGCGAGCGTTTTCCAACGTGATCGCGCGCCGCACCAAGGAGCACGTAGTTTCCCCGATAACGAAATAGCGAAGTCGAACGAGCCCGGTAGGGGAGGGAAGGGGGAGAGAAAACTCGACGCGCTAAGTATTCTTTCCCCCGTCTATCGAAATTTTACGCGGTGCGCACTTTGCCGTCGGCGTGTTACATGTGTAATTCATCGCGCCGCCGCGTGTTACAGACAGCTTCGGCGTACGTGCTGTTTAACGGAATGAATTGTTATTGATTGCAGGAATATCTTCGTATAGCGCGGAATACGTGGATATATTCCTCCCTCCTCTCCTCCGCGTCTCTCTATCGCGACTCTGATATATGAACTATTACGGTCGCAGGTGTTTCGCGTGGTGTCGTCATTGTTCGCGCGCTTGTTTATTGCGTTTGCCAGCACCTCAGAGAATTTTAATGACGATTGCTAATTGAATTTGTAATGTCGCGGACCTAATTTTCGCGTGACGTTCTTAACCAGAGAACGTTGCGCATCTCGTAATTTTAATGTAAAATTCTGTTATACAGAGTTTTTTTTTATTGCAACACGTTTTTATTTCAACTCTCTCTCTCTCTCTCTCTTTTCCATATTTTTATCTCTCTTCTATATTTTTAACATTCATTTTAGTAATATTTTTAAAAAAATACGAAACCAAAGTACGCTCCACGCGTTGGAAAATTGTACACGCTATCTGTTCCCCCTCATTCGTTCATTACCCGTTTTCTGGAATGTAACTTCATAGAATGATCTTTTCATTGCATCGTCCGCTATTTGACCTCTTTTCCTCTCTCGGTTTCCACATATATATCTCGCTTTCTATTCGCGATTGTTCGATGCATCGTCTCGTGTGTGCGCGGCCATCATACATACACACATACACGTACACACACGCATCGTTTTCTCTACACGCGCGCGCACGAGAAGGAACGTAATAGGTCTTCCTTCGGGGTCCCTTGTGTAAATTTGCACATGCTCGCAGTTACGCCGTCGACCGCTCGCTTGTTTCCGCGCGCGATTGTGCGCTTCTCCACCGAATTCCGAAGAATTTTCACTCTCCGTGTAAACCACGCGCGCGGCACCACCGCCGACGCGCGCGTTTCCAAACTTTGCTATCATCGAAAAATCTCCGGGATTTATATTCCCGCCGATTCGCAATTTTCGGAACACGTACGCATCAGAGAACCTATCTGTACACATAGATCCACTCCCAGAGGGATATTGTCTCCCTCTTTGTAATTGAAACGAATTACATCGCTAGAGTTAGACGAAAGAAGAGAAGAAAGCGCGATGCGCTCGTTGTGAAAGAAGCTGAACAAAAAAAAAAAAAAACGATATCGCGTACTCGAATTTACGAGCGAATTTAACACCTTTCCCGTCTGGCGCCCGCTCGAGGGATGCTTATCGCTCGTCGCGCTCCGGACGCTTGAGCGAAACTCGGCCATTTATACGGGGAACGACGTTAACTTGTAACTATTAACGTTACTTGGCGGTTACTGCCGCCTAATGGCACTGAAGACTTGAGGCGCGATTTTGTGTTCTATTATCGTTTCTCCCCCGTGAATTGCGCAAATTGTTATTGGACATTGGCCTGTGTACCCTGTCATACCGGCGCTGTGCTCTATGACAGTTTGTGCTTGAAATTGCTTTTTCATCATTGCAAATGAAGATACAGGAATTAGTTGAAATGTTATATATAATAAACGTGAATGAACGAAGGGTCGCGTGCGTCGTCGATGAGTTTATTATTATGTTCGCCAGCGCACGAATTCCGCAATATAATTAAATTGCTCGAAATCATACACACAATTCTAGTGAATTTACAAAACATAATTTTCCTCTCGCACATTCAAAACACAAAGAAAATTTGAATTAATTAAATCATTTAAATCTTCTCTACAATAATCTAAATTGTTAAAATAAATTCGCGCACATTTTTGGAAGTAAGTCATTTAATTAAAATAAAATGCACTTAATTAAAAAATTATTTCATTAAAGTGCAACATCTGCTCAAACATATATTAAATATTTTATTAATAACTGTGCGCGCACAAATCATTTAAAATTCATAATTACGAGTACAATACAAAGATACGTTAACAATTTAGTTTTTCGTATTGTTATAGCAAAAAGCTGAGCATTAAAATTAATTCTCTTTCGTAGAAAAATAAATTCGATTATTTTATTTATTCTGCGTAATTATTCTATTTATTTCGCGTAAATCAAACGGGAAAAATAATTACAAAATTGAATCGGACGGTCGTGTCGATCTTAGGATGAAAAAAACGCTTCAGTATATAACGCGCGTTCAACCAGCCGTGCGTATGTATGTTATATATACGGCTAAATTAATGGCAACGCGATGCCACAGCGCCTGCCATTTGCAGGTCTCACCCCGCCCCGCCCCATCTGTTACACTCTGATCAAACAGAAAGATGTTTCGAGCTTATCTCCAACGGGAGGGTTCATGCTGATGCAATTAGCCACGAGAATCTTGTTGCAACGTAATAATTAACGCTGATTATGGCCACATAATACGATTCTCTCGGTTTAGATCCGAAACACATTAATACAATCGCGTATACGTACGGTCGTGTTAAATAGGCGCCGCCGAGCGATCGCATTCTATTTCTGTGCTAATTAAACGGAACGTCTGACGTCGCATTCAACGTGCGCGGCTCGCTCGTTGAATACACGGTGTAAGCTGGCGTGAATGATCGAAATCTAGGAAAGTGACAAGATCGAGAATGAGCGAGAGTTTCTATGTGGACGACGTGGCGCGTTGAACAACGTGTTCATTTTCGGCATTTACGACGCGTCGATTAAATCGCCACGCAAGTCGCTTATTACAATTCGAAAGACACAACAGCTCAAAAATATTCTAAACGATTAGATATAAACAACGCTTACCGAATAACAATAACAATGTAGATAAGGAAGGTCGATTTCGAGCAAAATAGATGAATAACGAATATTCTAGAATATATTACATTACAATTTAATAACGTTGCGAAACGTTTCGTACTCTGACTTCAAATCAACTGTGTTGATTTTGAACAACACAATGACCTTTGGACAACCTGGCGGCATACGTAATGGCTTTATTTTAATTCGGAACATTTTCAAGATTTTTTCTGCGTTTCACATTTGCATCTTTTTAATTCGATTTGTATTTTTATTGCTTTGTCTAATTTTCGCGACTGAGGAAGTCTCAAGTCAGAGTACGAGACGTTTCGCAACATTATTGTATTAAATTCTAATGTAATATAATTCTTGAATATTCGTTACTAACCATCTGTTTTGCTCGAAACCGACCTTCCTTATCATTGTTATTGTTATTCGCAAAGCGAGCGGTTTTGAATTTACTTGTTACGTTTACCGAAGTTTCTCGGTGTTTCTTTTCTCAAATCTGTCAACTTTTGCTCGCGAAGATGTTACTTTTTATTGTCCATTTAAATTTCGTTAATTTACAACAATATTTCGTTCTGTGTGTTTTATACTTGGACCGGTTTAGTGTTGTGTATAATATTTATATATTGAAATACGCTTGGGTGCAACATCAGCGTTTACGCAGATGCACGTAATAATTTTAACAGCTTGCTCTGATAATTTCACGTCCCGACGTGCCTCTATATTAAAACTTGATGATTTCGAAACTTGCGCACAAGCAGCACGAAAGTCCGTTAAATTTTAGTGTATCCCAAGTCAGGAGTAATAACTCACTTTCGAATCTACGATGCGTATAAGATGAGAAGTAAGTTTGTAACTTTGAGTTCAAATTAACGTTGCGTCTGCAGAGAGAGAGAGAGAGAGAGAGAGGATCTGAATTTAACATAAAATTAAATTGACAAACACGCTGGAAGAAGCCGTACGTGTTCTCCGCGCACATGTTCTCATCGTTCTCAATCATACAGTAATTCCACGCTTATTAAGACGATTAAGATATTTCAGTTTCTCGGCAGCGGGCAATCTTATTAAGCTATTTGATAGCAGATAGCAAACGCGCGTGTGTTTGCTCGCTCGGCGCGCGGCGCGAGTTTCCCAGAAATCCGTGAATCTCAAATCACCGGCACAGACTCGAGCAGACGCAAATCTCCGGTCGCGATTGGAAAATTAGAAAAACCGTCGCGCGATAGGACGGAAGAGCTAAGATCCCTCTCGATCTTTCAAATATCAGTTAGTCGTTTCTCGCTCGCGCACACACACCAAAGCTTGAGCGCGAAGCGAAGCTCCGCGCGCGCGCTACATCGCCCCGCCGTATGTATTCTAAATTGATTCCATTTCAGACTCCCAGTATCTTATATCCGCAATCGATTCGGCGATAGTGAGATTCGCGAAATCACGTAATTCCCGCAAGAAGAGGCTCCCCGAGCGCGACGGGCGATCCGATACTCTGACTCGATGCAGCCGCACACACACGCACGTACGCGCGCACACAACAACCCATCACTGTACACAACCGCACATCCCGCATCGCGCCGAAGTCGTCTCTTCAATCCTCGATTCGGGAGGGGGAGATCGTAACGATCGTATTTCGGCGACGACGAGGATCGTGAGGAGGAGTTAGGGCGGCGGCATCGAAGTGGCGCGAGGATATATCGTCGCTACAACGAGCTTCGATCACTTCGAGAGCTTTTCTCAATGGCCTCCGACCGACGCCACGCTTCGCCGCCGAGCGCAGCATAAATCGTCAAGTTCCTCCTTCTCTCTCTCTCTTTCTCTCTCTCTCTTTTCCTCCCCTCTCGTTTTCTCCTCCGTCCCGGCAAAATATCTCTCCGGTTTTTCCGCGCCGAGGCTCGACGAGGAAGAAGACGATACAAGATCTCGTAGTCGTGCTCGCTCGCGGCGATATCTCCCGTTATCTTCAGGTGACTTTGATTCCCACACGCATCGAGAAAAAAACGCGAAGAAAGAGAAAATGGAAGAAGGCT
Organism: Pseudomyrmex flavicornis; assembly: GCA_014825475.1. Lineage (NCBI taxonomy): Eukaryota > Metazoa > Arthropoda > Insecta > Hymenoptera > Formicidae > Pseudomyrmex > Pseudomyrmex flavicornis. The sequence continues at coordinate 43,792 of QVNW01002203.1, forward strand.
CGAGGAAGCTTTCGTTATACGTGCGCGCATACGTAACGCTGCGCTTTAATTAACCGCGGATCAAAGTCGGCGCTTAATGGAGGTCGACGATATCTGAGCAAAGACCCAGAGAAGAGAAAGAGAGAGAGAGAGAGATGTCGTTTGCAACCTCGTGCATGTTTCTCGCTCGACTGACTTCTCGACGTCATCGAATTCTCGGCTCGTGTTTGTTGATTTCCAGCGAACAACGCGAGGGGGGAGAAAAAAACTGCGGATACAAACGGAGGAAAAACGGCCGGAGGGTCGCGTATCAGTCTCTGTGCGAATTAGCGAGCTCTGAATAGTATTCGCGCGTGTGTGTCGACGCGCGTTATTGACGAGATCAAACAAGCTCGCGAGCGGTCGCAAATCCGGTTGAGATCCGGTTTCGGGCTTAATTTTACAAACTTCGTAAAAACCATATCGAGAGAGGGTTCTTCGTCGATACGTAACAGGCTTAATATGCCCGGTGGCTTTGTGTTGAATTTTTAGCAACATTACCCGCGTCCCGTTTCCGGCAAATAAAAAACCGGAAAACCGTCGTACGCGTTTCAACGCCGTTCAAAGCCGGAACGCGTCAAAATCAAATAACTTTTATTAAACTTGATGTTTTACCAGTTCGTTTCACATGGGAAATGCGTGTACACAGCCACAGTAATCATTGTTGCCTGTCGCACACTTGTACGAAATTTAGTTATATAACCGATAAAATCCGATAAACCGGTTCTTTTTTTTTTTTTTTTTTTTTTTTTTTTTTTTTTTTTTTAAAAATGTTCGATATTGTACACCGCGCGATTATTAATTCCAAGTCGCGATTCTCGATAAATTGTAAACATCAGAATTTAGGAGACTTTTAATATCGCGATGAAACTCGGATCTCATTCGCGCGCGAAACCGGATCGAGATATTGAAGAAGAATCTCACGAATGTGCCACCCCACATGAATTCGCTCGCACGTATGTATGATTGGCCGTAACTCTATATCTTGGTCCATAACGCGAACGAAGCGGCCATCGAATTCTCACCGAATACGTTCGTATAGTTTCGGCCACTGCTCTCGCATTTCTCCGCCTCTAACATCGGGAAAACCGGCGATCGGTTTTATACGGAACGAATTGTTTTTTAGCGACCGTAAAACGGAATGAGGATGACATCGTGCGAGCGAGCGCGCGCGCCCCCGCCAGATCCGCTTCGATCGTCGAGAGATCGTTTCCCGAGGAATCCGTCCCTTTTCGCGCAACGATCAGAGTTCGATCCGACCCTCTTATTACTTGTGTACCAGGTTCACGACTCTCCAGACCAGAAACTTTATCATCGCGTCAGCTCTCCGAACGAGATGGAGAGAGAGAGAGAGAGAGAGAAAGAGAGAGAGACCGGAATTTCTACTGGTCGTATTTCGGGGAGAAGTCTTTCACACCGCGAATGTGCAGAAACGCATAAAACAAGATCCGGAAGCGGTCGCGGATGAATAGTAATAAACCGGAGAGTTCGCAGCATCGAGAGTATTCGTGAGCTCGTTTATCACCATCGAGAGCTATTTTATCTTTACGATACGTTAAGCGAGTATACCCGACACATTACACTACGTGGAAATTTAAGCTCTTCTCTTCGTCTCCTCGATGATCGAAAGAGAAATGGATTCGCAAGAGCGCGCGAATGTGGCGCGAAGGTGCGGTGCCGTTAACACGAGGGGTGGGGAGGGGGGGAATACGATTCCGAATATATTCGCTCGTATATTTTTCGCGCGTGTATATGTTCATTCCGCGGCTCCAATGGCTTCCTATTTACTTGCGAAAACGCTCTCTCGAGACGCGAGACTCTTTTAAGTGTTCTTTTTCCTCCCCCTCGTCTCCGCGGAGGGTAGTATATAGTTTCGCGAGCGTAACTTTTATCTTCCGACGATGCGAAAAAAATTGAGCGCGCGCGCGCGATCGTCGCGAACATTTGTCTTCCGTTTTCGCGGCGGAAGGACGTGAATCGCGCGTGAATGCGTCCTGTCATATTTCGCTGTCGCGCATTTCTCAGCGTTAATATAAGCCGCGCCTGTTCACGTCGCCTGTATACGCTCGCTCGCTCGTTCGTGCCAACGTCTCGCGCTCGCCATTTCTTCGCAATCTCGCCATTTCCATAACGCGGTGACGACGCGCGCGCGCGCGCGCGGACGCCGAAAACTAGATTTCGCACATACCTACCTACCCGTGTTTTTTCTCGCGTTTTCCGCGTGAGACTACTGATTAGATATGCTGAGGAAGCTTCACCGACTTCTTCTCCTCGACTCTTTCGCGTTCCTCTCCCACGTTTTCCGATCTTCTCTCCCGGATGCGCGTCTCTCTTCTTCGGCGACAGTTTGCCGGAGAAAAGTATTGAAAAAGTTTCACCACCCTTCTGGATAATTTTACCGCCAATCTCCCCCTTCTTTCTTCTTTTTTTTTTTTTTTCGTAAGCCTTTCCGTTCGTTTCCTTCCCCCTCGGCAAGAGCCTCGACGGAGTCCGACCGGGAGCCAGAGCCAGCCAATCGGGTCGGCGCATAAAACGCCTATCGCAGGCAGCTTGGAAATAATTGGAATAAAGTGATTCCCGGAATAATAGCGGAGTTGCGACTTGGTGCCTTCTCTTCCGCGTTCTTTTCCTCTTCATCACTCGCCTCCGTCGCCCGGTTTACGGCGAAAGGAAGAAGGAGGGAACGTCGGTACGTTACGAAATCACATTGTGTAGCATCCAGGTCAACAATATATACTCTTCGCTAGTCGTAGAGCATAATGGAACGTCGAATAAGTAGGTGCGCACGCGGCACCGAGGGTGACGGCGGCGGCGACGGCGGCGGCAGCGTACAACCACGACCGGGATTTTATTTTGCAACGTCATTCGTCATGGATTATACACCCGAGTCTCGTTTCGCCCGGCGACTCCATCCCGCCACTACCGTCGTCGCGCTTCCTCGTCATCTATCCCGGCGCGCCGGCTTCTGGATTAAGTGCTATATCCGCCCGAGGAGCCGCCCGGTTATTATTAATGCGGCAAATTACTCAGCGAATTCCCTCGCATATCTCGCCGCCCCGAGTTCGCCCCGTTTCCCACCCCCTTTGCACTCGCTCGTCGAATGAATTTACAACGTTTCGTGGAAGAGAGAGAGAGAGAGAGAGGATAGACAGACGGAGACGAGAGGAAAGCGAGGAAGCGACGGAAGAGATGATCGGCGGCTCCGCGACGAAGACGTTTCGCGGGCGGAGGTTCCGCTTTACCGCCCGTCCCGCATAGACTCTATGGACTCCGTCGCTCGCGCCGTTCCTCATCGCTCAAACGATGACAAGTGATGCAGACTGATGTTCGCCGCATAAGCGCGTGCCCGTTCACCATCAGCGCGATCCACCACCGTCCGCAGAATCGCTCACTCTCCGTGCGCGCGCGCGTGAGTGAAACGCTTGTAATGCAACGGGAAAAAGTGTGACGGCTGCACACGCAGCCGAGCGAAGTCTGACACGGCGCCGTTTTGGAAACGGAGAGACAGAAAAGAGAGAGAGAGAGAGAGAGAGAGGCGTAGAAGAGGGAAAGAGAAACGTTATTAATTCCGGAAGGGTTTCCGCGCGAGACAAGTACGGATAATGATGGAGACTTAAACGCACAATGGAGAAGAGCGCGACGCGGCTGACATGCGAAAATACGAGCGACGAGCGGCAGTTTTAGCTGCGCACGATCATCGCCGAGTCCGAGTAAACAAACTGATGTTTTATGCAGCGCTGCGGGTGCATTTTATCTTGAAGCGTGACAGATCTGTCCCGTGCCCGCGGTGGATCTCAGCGATATAAAGAACTTCCGTCTCTCGCGTTTCTCTTTCTCTTTCCGCGGGCGAAGGGAAAAACGCAAACAGATTTCAACTTTGTATGTTTATCGGATCATTTAGATTTTACATTTCGCGTTTTGCATATTTCTATGTATTTTTTTATTTCAAAACCGCGTAGAATTTTTCAGAAAAGTCCTCTTTTTCCGCGAAATAAATAAAACCTGCATAAATCTCTCTCTCTCTCTCTTGCGCTTGCGCGCGCGCGTATAACACTTTGCGTAAATAAATCAAAACGCGGTAATCTGCGGAAGAACAGAGTGAAGATAGCGGGCAAACGAGCTCACGTATTTAGGCATTTTACCTTTTTTTTTTTTTACTCGCTTTCACGAAAGGGACAAGATACGGGAAAATTTTTTTCTGATTTAAAACTTGTGGAAGCAATCTCAGAAAGTGCAATTTCTTCGGAAGGAATTGCGGCTATTAGCGGGGGAACTTGTACAAAAGTTCCGCCGTTTAGATTTAATTCCCGCTGCAGTATATCGCATTTATCGGCGGTAACTGCGCAACTTTTAACTTGCTCATACGAAATTGACGAGGAGAGAGCCGGGCGGAGTGGCGCGCGAGCGGAGGATGCGATGCTGGTGACGTAAATCAGAGAACGCGGCTGTTTTTTTTTTTTTCCGCGTGTAAGAATGTCGGCGCGTAAAAATGCGTGAAACACAGAGAGACAGGGAGAAAAAAAATAACATCACGAGCGGCGGCGGATGGCCGATCTGCGGTGAGTTGCGGGCCGCATTTTAAATATAACGAGGTCAGAGCGGCGTGCGGGGTGGCTCGCGGTCCCGACGCTAGATCATTTTATTGCCGCGCGGCGTCACACGCCAGCTGATGTCAAGCGAGAGAGACCGTCGATCGTTTCGCGTTATTTTGCCAGACATCGACCATCGAGTAACCGTGAAATATCGTTAATCTGTAACGTCGCTCCAAAGTTAGCCATATTTACAATATTTACACAGCGGCGCCTATCGCTCTGTTCCGTCGCCTTTTTCACGGCCTTTTTACTTTCATGTTTGCCGCAATTTTTGTTGCGATTACGTTTAATAACTACGCTGCACGCTACACTCATTTCCCGTTTCACCGAGCATTATCCATTTCGGAGATCGTTCGCGTGGGTGCAACAATTTATATGATTTATTTAATTTATATACAAATATCTTTATGCTTGATTTCCGCCGTCTTGTCGTCGTTTTTCACCGACTTCATTTATTATATATATCAAATTATTCTCATGAACTTTTCGAGCGACGTTGCTTTTCAATCTCGCAAACTTCGTTGTTTACGTTTGCATTTGGCGGTGCAATTTTTTTTTTTTTTTTTTTTGTTTTTTTGTACTAGAATTTCAATAGAGATCCTTTCGCGTTTGTTTGCGAATTCGTTTGCGAAATGACCATTTTTGCCGAAATCATTACGATTGCATTCGTTAAATAAATGAACATATCGACAAAAAACATTGAGAAAAACATATTGACAAAAACAAAGTTCCACATTTGCTGGTTGTGGAAATATTATTATCCTACGTTATTATGTTATTTTGTTTTTTTTAATCCAGAAATGTGTACATGAAATTATATTTAAAAAGTTATATAAAATTATATATAAAAATAATATAAAACAAATTAATGATGAAGAGATGTTTGACAATCACAATGCATAATAATTAATAATTAACGTGCAACTCTTCAGTTTTCTTTATATACGTATTGCATAAGGAATTTGTCAAAATGGTTTTCAAACACGTCGTTAAACTAAACATTCGCATGAATGCATTTCGCGGTACTATTTGCAAAAAAAAAAAGATTGATTAATTCTATCTAGTTTCATGACTGCGAATAAAACCAAAATTCAATTTCAGTCTCTATTACCGTCGTGATCGGAAAAGAAAATTGCAAAAAACTAAAATAAGTGTATACGTTATATATAAAAACGCTTGACGATGACAACAGACGAGTAGAAATTAATTTTCAGAAGTTATTTAAAAAAGTTATTTAGAAAAGTTATTTTATAAAAACATTTATACAGAGATAATCATTTTAGAGAAGATAATAATAATAAATAATAATAAAACCACTTTTTAGTATACATAATTTATAATAAATTTCGTAATAACGGGCGCTCAATAAATCGCGAAACAAAGTGAAAATATACAAAGCGAAAATATATGGAAGCATAAAAAATACACTTTCTATAAAACAAAATAAGATAAAATATGCTCGTTAGTTATTTTTGTAACATGTAGCAAACAGAAGCTTAAATAGACTGTATAACTAGAATATTATATCGAAAGCGCCTTGCGCAAACAAATTCTTTTATTTTCTTTCTCTTTCAAGTCTCGTTGCGCTTTGAAACTAAGTAATCAAAAACAAAAAATTTAAAAGGAGCTTAGATTGTGTAAGTTTTACGGTCGACATGAAATATTAATTAACCAATCGAAATAGTCTGCAGCGACCTGCAAAATGCGCAGCGCGCATCGATCTTGTTTGACTTGTGTTCGAGCCTGTTTTATACAGCACACTCGGCAACGATTTCCCATACGGCACGCGATATCGAGTTATTTCGGAAGGAGGAGGGAGAAAGTAGCGTGAAGTAGCCGAACGGCAAAATCTCGGACAACGTTTCCCTTGTACTGAGCTCTCTCTCTCTCTCTTTCTCTCGTTGCGATCGGGAAATTCCTTAGTCGCGCGCGTGTCCACCTTCGGTAAAGCGGGGTAACATGTATGGCATGAGAACGCGCATATCCGGGGAATCCCGGGCGATTTTCTCGATGCGACGTCGGCCGTCTCCTCCTCTCTCGGCGCGATATCGGAATTCAATTCTCTTTGCCGAAGCGACGGACGGCAGCGGCGAGCGTGTACGGCGGCGCGCATGTAATTCGTTTCGCGGGTCGTTCATTCGCGAGAAGCACATTTCACGCGATTGATCTATATTTCCCGCAATATATAAATTAAATCCCGGCCGGCTCTCGTGTATTAAGTGTCCGACGTTTCTTCGATGCGTCCCCGCATCTCGTTCTCGTTCGCAATCAACAACCGGTAATTGATAGCGCGGCTAAATTAACGAGTAAAAGAGTCAGCAATTCCTATTTCGCTCCGTTCCGGGCAAAAAGCGCTCGCACAAGCGGAATTCACAATTAAGTCTCGGAATTCATAATTTCGGCACTTGCCCGCGCTCAGGAAAGAGATGACGAATTATTATTATTATTATTATTACACGGAGGATCGCGCGCGTGCGTGTGCGTGTGCGTGTGCGTGTGTGTGTGTGTGTGTGTGTGTGTGTGTGTGTGTGTGTGTGTGTGTGTGTGTGTATCGGCTCTTAATTGTCGACATCAATAACTGCGGACGTGCACTGATTGATCGCGCGCGCGTGTTTGACAACGCGGCAATTTCGCGTTGCGTGAGTAAACAAATTTAACATGTAATGAACATCCCTCCTTCCTCTTCCGTGGATATATCCCCCATCATTACACGAGGCTCGGGAAACGTTGCTCCATTATCGTGGCTCATTCGGCCAACTTGCGGCAGCCTCTTTGCTTACTCGAGCTGCTTTTTTCTTCTTTTTCTTTTTTTTTTTAATCTTCCGCGCGTTAAACAGCGGAGTAATTAAAGCGCCGATAAAATTACTAAGCAAAACTTGACGGCGATTTATTCCGTCTGCGGGAGAAAACAACTTTCCTGCTGAAGGAATTAGTTTATTCAAAAAAAATATTTACGTAAAAATTCGTTATCGTCGATGTACGAGTGAAACTGGAAAACAAAAAAAAAAAAAACAAAAAAAGAAACTTTTGATTTCTCCCGTAAAAATAATGGATATTCCGCTTTTAATTGATCATTAAGTTCGTTTACCGTGACCATTCAATGCAGTAAACCTAAGACCGTTAATCCGATATGGTTGGCCCCTACATTAGTGGACGGCGGAGGAATCCGGTTCGCGCAACTGGCCCACGGGATCGTGTCCACGGATTCGGATCCTGATCCCCGGGCTAGCTTTAATTGAAGGATCTGCTCCGCGGATTTCGTTCCGCACTCGGAATCGTGCGCATCGGGAATTCCGCACTGAAGTGCACTTAAATATTCATAGGTACGTTTGAATTACGGCTTGTTTTCTTTTAATTTCCAGTTTGTTGAAGAACTACTACTTTCTTTTTTTTTCCCTCTCTCGGAGCGAGCCGCTATATATTTCTCTCTATATAGCCCTTTCACGCTTCGCAAACCGCGCGCGCGCGCGAGAGAGAGAGAGAGAGAGATTCCGCTCGTGCGAACCGTACAATGACCCTCTCGCGTTCATTATACGATAAAACGGCTCCCGGTTTTCGAAAACTCGCAGGAAGCGCTTCACGCGCCCTTCACCTCTTCCGCACGGGAAGTATCTATTTAGATGGGATTTCGGAGGGTGTTTCCTAAGTCGATTATAGAGACAAAAGTGTTACGACGCAGCTACAGCGTTATAATAGTCCCTCGTGCTTAACGACACGTCGACGAGAGGGATGACGGCGGAAGCGCGGCAAGGGCGGCCGGATCGCGCCCGGTTTATATACGTTTATATCCGCGTCCCGTAAATCAGCTTTGTCAGAAGGCGCGGAAAATATACCTCGCCCTCGGTTTCAGCACGGTCCATCACCTTTAAGCCGACACCGGGAGAGGGTGTCATCGAAAACGCGCCGCCCGCGAACCGATAGCCCAAAACCGAGCATTAAATACACGCGCGCGCGCGCGTGTATAATTTCCGTTTCTGTTGGTCGCGCGCATTATACATATCCTTTCCGTAGATATATACAAAATTACATTTCCAATAATCCCACCGCCGACGACGAGGACGAGGACGAGATCGCAAAACACGTTTCTCCTTTGCGCGAATCTCTCTTTACTCTCTGTGTGTCGCGTTTTTCTGTCAACTCGTCCCTTTCGTTTTTCTCTTCCACATCTCTCTCTCTCTTTCTTTTTACGCCTTTGACACGGTTCGCGCGCATCCTCTTACGCTCATCCGCAATCCTTTTTCTCGCATATACGTACGAGTGAATCGGTCGCGTGTGTCGCGCGATGTTAAATTTCTAGGGAAATTCGAGATGAAAGCGCGCACCTGCTCCGACACAATCGCGAGGCTCTCAAAATGTTTGACCGTTCGCACGTAATGCACCGCGAGTGTCCGACATGCGAGACGTTCGCGTTCGGATTAACCGGTATTTTATTTTTCTTCGGGAAATTATTCTCTCGAGAGAGAGAGCGCTCTCTCGATCCTCGTCGCGTTTTCTTTCTCTATGTGAGTTTCTTTATCGTAAAACAATATTGTTGCTAAAAAATCTTCCGTAATTTTGTTTTAGAAAAATTAATTTTGTCATTAGAAAAATCAAGCCGGTCTGTTTCGAGTGGAAAATTATTATCGAGAAACAAAAGAGACGCAATTAAAACAATTTATGTGGGCCACGCTCATTCGATATATCGCTTGTATTAGATCAACATCAAAGATAGAATAAACGACAAAAGCTGTCGCTTCTCGCAGTCATACTCTTTCTATACTGTATTGTTTATTGCCATGAATAACAATTCGTACGTAAATTCAATTTATTGTTACAGAAATATAATTGCTCGTTAAATTCGGATTACGATCATTTAATTATTGTTGCAGCTGTTTTCGACGGATTCTCACAAACGCAAGATCGCTTTGATCGCCGTGGTGTAATCGCCCGTGGATTTTTTTACCGAACAAGATTGCTCGCGTTGACGCCCGAAAATATTCCGGCTGTTGATACAAAATGCCGTTGTTTGCGCGCGCAGTGTTTGCAAACCTCATAGTGTGAAAAAAAAAAAAAAAAAAAAAAAAAAAAAAACGGATTATTTGGCGTACGTATAACCATGAATTTGCGCCGCTTATGCGGTCGCCGACGGTATAATGGTCCAACGCGGCCTGCCAATTACGTTAATCGATGTTTAACGTTTACTGCCGAGACAAAAGCCAAACATTGTGCGGATTTCACGCCGCGGCACGCAACTATACCGGCCCAAGATCCGTGGACACGCATCCTCTTCCGCCCGAGATCTCTCACGTTGCGAGAGAACGTTTACGCATTACGTTTGCGCGAGAGCGATGGCGTAATATCACGCGGTACGAATTTAACGGGATATGGAACATTTTCATTTTGCCTGAAAAATTAACGCGAAGTTGATCGAAAATTCGCGATAATGTAATTAACGCTGTAACGGCTCTCTCTTTCGCTCTTGTCGCCCAATAATGTTATAAATTTTTAAAATTTTAAAATGGGTTTCGTTATAACGCTTCTTGCATGAGAATTTGCGAAATTTAGCAGGGAGCGTTGCACACTCCCGTTAACATTATTGATTATTAATATGTCACAATTTATGATGATCGCGCGGCACAATTAACTACTTCGATCTCATAATGGGTCACGAATATCAAAATCCTCATTTAAACGCTGATATCTGCATATATGCCGGCGGAATAATTAAATCGAAAATCATTACGGGGTGCGACGCAAATCGCTAAAAACCGCATAAACGCATATACTTTTTAATTGCGCGTATTGTATTCGCACAAACTGACAGTTGCGACTCGAAAAAATCTGAAGAAGATAACAAAATAGAGTCAAAATTTACGACAAAAAATTAAAAAAAAATATATATATCATTTTCGCAAGGAAATTGTGTGTTTTGAAATCCGTCGCAGATTTTCTTTCTACCTATTTACGTTTGCGCATACTTTGAATCTTCCTGCATCCTGTATTTATACTAATGTCTGAGACATCACGATTCGCTGAGATGTACGTACGCGCGGCACACATACATATACACACAATCCCTCCTTCTAAAAGGCTGTGCAAATTTATCTTGGTCGGCTCGTATCGGACTGTGAATGAATACTTTCGTGTGCGATGCACGGATCCGAAAGAGCGATATATATATATATATATATATGTATGGAGGGATCGAACGTGCTTACTACGTGGTTTGACGAAACCATTTCCAATTTATGGTCGATGTAGCGTCCCGTGCGAGCGAAGCTACTTGGGGGATATTACAATGGTGGGTAAAGTGATAGGCGGTTCGTAGATGTATGTTTGCCAACATATACGATCGGATAGTGCGAAATTTGACGACTCGCAATTTCTCGCAATTGCGAATAGTTGCAGAGTTAAGCTCCGCCGCTCCGAAGAGTATTTTATGAATTTTATCGCGCGTGGACTGAAATATAGTCGCCTATGAATATTCCCGCACGTAAAATGCGAACGAACATATTTGCTATCAGCTATTCCGATATTCTTACAGGTAAGCGTATTTTTATGCAGCGCGCCCGGTGGAATGCAAATGTAAGGGAAAGTCATTAGGAGAGCGCATTTAAAAAGAACGCGTGAAAGCATTTTGCATATTTGAAAATTCGTCGCATTTTCATCAACATCGCGGCTTTGTGAAAGAAAAACAAAAAAATTGAGCGCGATAAAATATCCGGCTAATGTCGCTCGCGCCCTTGAAATAATTATTTTCGCGAGCACGCAGATTGCGATTGAAAAAGTAATCGAACGTCTATTGGAACAATTTTACACGCATTAATTTTCTGTTAACAAGCTGTATAACCAAGAGCTTGTTCAACCGCTCAAAACTTTACAACCCGGTAATATGGCGAAACTACACACAAACGCGCGCGAAAAACATTTTTATAAAAGTTTCAGCTAGAAAAATTCGTAACTATCTTACGGGCTCCCAAATCGGCAATAATGTGCGTTTATCGCGTGATTGGGATATCACAGAGAATGGCAATTAGCGGTAATGGGACTTCAGTCATCAATAGCGATACAGATATTGCAGCACGATACCATGACGGTACCAGCATGATTCGTGCAATTGCCGTCGATCAGAAATGCGACGTAACGCGTGAAATACGGACATCCGACTTCGAGATCGGTATCGAAGGGCAAAAGCGAGGGGAAAGGAGAGAGAAAAGAGCAAGAAAAAAAGGGCATTTTACGACGCGTTACTGCGCGACGATGCCGACAAAAGAGCGACCGATCGAGCGTAAAGGATAGGTGACATTATGCAAGTGTGCAGGCGCCTCCCTTTTCTCTCGATCTCTTTGCGCCAGTCTAAAAATCCCGACGTGGCGATTTCTCCCGCGCGGCAGCGACAGCGCGGTTCGCCCGACGGTGCCAAACAAGACTGACGGCGAGAAAAAGCGAGCGTTGCGATATAACCGCAAATACTCGAGGCTCGATGCATCTCGGGAGATACGGCTGCCGCGTCTGAATAGGAGACAAGCACCACGAATCGCGGGCGGGGAGAAGAGACGGGGAAGCTACGGCCAGAGCGAAGTAGTTGGGGAATCGAGGCTCGATGCGCTGCGGAGACGGGCATAGCCATCGGTCTTGCCGCGGTTTTCCAAGATCCTCGAGTTTATCTCGGGGAGTTTATCTTCGGAAGAGAGAGAACGCTTCTCGGGAACAGCGCGCGCCGGCGCACGCGCTCACCTCCGGCCGCGCCGGAGAAACTGATCTAAGTTTCATCCGGGAAAACGTCAGACCCACACACGGACGCTATCCACGAGGGCTACTCTCGGAGGGGGTTGGGACGGGGTTATCTTTCAGTGGTGTCAAGAGCCCTGGAGTGCAGGGAGAACCCGACGCCCGATAACACCTTCCTCGCGTATTTATACGTCGATGCAGCTTGGCGCAACGCCGGTTATCCTACATAAATAAGTCTTATAAAACATGCGGAAACCCCTCCGTGAAACGTCGTCGGTGCGAAATCGCTTGCGTCAGGAGATCTGCGCTTAATCGCGATGAGATGTTTGTAGAAATGAGATGTTTGTGGATTGCGGCAGAGATTTTTCTTGAACGACGAGAAAAGTCGAACGAAAGAGAAACGAACGCCAAATTTTTTTTTATAACAATATGACGAATGTAAAAATTTAATTTGATTGTGTTTTTCTCAACTATACAATTATATTAATTAAGATATTTCTGTATTGTTAGCCGAATTAGAAGAGTGTTACGTATTTTGATTAATCGCTCAAACTAACGGATATGTGATTTTCTTCATCGTTTCTCGGAAATTGCGCTTGGCCGCGAGCGCTGAGCTCATTTATCGAGGGTTATCAAATTAAAAAATTTAGTACTATCGAAAATCTCTTTTTTTACGGCTTCAACGTGTCCTTTCTGAAATGTCGTAGTTTGTCGCAGGTATTTCAGTGGATTTTCTCGCCTCTGACGTCACCGTATATACCACCGGCCATCGTAGCGCCTTAAGCACTCTACTAACTTGGCGTTTCATCTTCGTTCTCATTCTCTTTTGATGTTTAGAAGTTTATGTGGTGGTCATTTCTCGAATGTGCGCACGGATGGAGAGAAGAACTTTATTATTATACTTTTCCGCGGAAAAAATGGAGAGAAAGAAGCTTTTTTTTTTTTTTTTTTATTTTTTACAGGCATAGCATAATTGGGACGCGGCAAATTAGTTCAAAGAAGTCCCGGCTACTTTTGCTCGTTGTACTTACTCGCGATATAAACAATTGTTTCACCTCAGAGAGAAAAAAGTAGATTACGCACACGATAATCCACTCTGTTATGACGTATATTGTTTGTTAATTTTTTAGTTCCTTTTTTTTTGTTTTAACAAAAAAACGTCTCGTACAACGTGGACATATGCGACTCTTTATCGGTAGAAATTGTAAAGTTTCGCATCGCGAGGTCACGTACGACCCAGTTATCGTAAAAATATTTTGAACGTTCGGAGAAACACATTCAATTTGAAGTGATTGATTTCGAAAGTTCATGTTCACGTTGTTTTTCAAACTCTGACACATATACATTACATCTTTCATTATAACCGAGATCGCAAAATCTCAAATGTAAACTATGATAAAACGAAGACGAATCGCGCGTAAAAAAAAAAAAAAAAGAACCACGCGTTATATTTGCACAGATTTCTCGTGTCATTTTCGCGAACGGTCTTTATATTTAACCGGGCAGGGGAAGGGGTAGCAGCACCTTCCGCTTTTTCCGAAAGCTACTCTAATTTATGACCCACGCGGCATTGCAGCAATTCCGTTACCATCGAGTTCCCGACAGCGCTGTATCGACAGCGCAGACATCGAAACGAAACTCGGGGAATGTCGAACGCAGCACGAGAGCTCCTTCGCGTAATACTTCCGGCTGACAGCGCGCAACCTGCCATTTTTTTTCCCACGTTCTTCTGGACCCCTTTGTTTTCTGTACTTGACGGTGTTTTTGCTCGCTTCACACGGAAATTCTCTGTTGTCGATGTTCGCCTCTCCTTCTCTATTATATATATATATATATCTCTGTCTCTTTCTCGCTCTCTCTCGTCGCTTCAGATTATTGATCGTTCGTTCGGAAGATTCCTGCTAGCGGGGTTACTGCTGCTAGACGAGCAGTCTAGCAGGAAGTAGAGGAACGGGTGGAAGTTGTTACTGGGGAAAGAAAATCGGCCGGCGCGGACCCTATCGATTGTGCTTTTCGGAAACTCTCGTTGTCCGGACACTCGCGTCCCGTCCGCCTGCTGACTGTTGCACGCCCCCGATCGGAAGATCTTTCTTCTCCTCCTCGTCGAAGAGAGAAGAGAGAGAGCGCGGGTTTCGCTGATTCCTTTTTCTCAAAGCCTCTCGTCCTTTTCATTTCCCGAAGCTCTTTCGACGTTCTCGACGCGACGTCGACGCGCGTGCGACGCGCTGTGAAAAGTATTCCCGGCGCCGAGCACACACTTCAAATATTTTTCTCTTTCTCGTACGATTTTGGTGCGAGAGAGAGAGAGAGAGAGAGACGTGGAGTGTGTTTCTTGCGTTCCCCGCGCGTTAGAAAAATGCCATTCAGAAAAATACAGACCGTCCTCTTTCCCCCTCCCTCCCCCCGCCCCGAAAAATAAGGCGAATGCTACGGGTGTGTACAGAAATAACTTTCCGCGTTTTTGTCGCGATTACATTCGCGAGGATCGCACGCGACTGTGAAAATAGAAGCAATATTCGGGAATTTTATACGTTCGCGATGACGTAATGCAGTTACGAATCGAAGGAAAATAACATCGTAAAAAAGCTCTGAAATTGAATCGAAAGTTCGATTTTAATAATTGCGAAACGTCAAAAAAAAAAAAAAAAAAAAAAAAAAAAACGCACGCAGAAAACATGATTTTTTTTTTTAAATATTTTATTACAGCACTCGAAGTGCGCACACATACAACATGCGAAACCTAAAACTTGTTCGTTACATTTTACGCTCCGCGTCATTTGATTCTGCTTTTTATTGTTCGGAAGTCGTTCGTGACTGAAGCACACACATGTGCAAAATACACATGATGCGATGTTTTATAATGGAAACTCTCTACACACATTGCGAATGCGAAACGTTTCGACCGATTCTGTTCGAGAACTCGTCACACATCGATACTTATCTCGGGAACACTAAAAATCGATAACGCCTGTTTACTGCCAATTCAGAAAGTATCAAATATCTTCGAATATTAGAAATTAACCATTTAAAAAAAAAAAAAAAAAAAAAACAACTGAACTAAATTAAGTAAATAGTCGATCGTACAAATGCGGACTGCATTGATAATTTGCTCACCGAGAAAGATCAAGATCGATCTCTGAACATCATCCCCTTTGCAAAGATCACAGACAGAAATTTCGTCTATCTTAAAAAGACGCGAAAAAAAAAGACGACCAGAGAAACTCTTAAATCTCTTATTCCGGATTTTTATTTAGACGCACACACTCTGTTGTTCCGCGCAACAACCGCGGAATGTCAATTACTTGTTTCACACACACGTCATCTTCTTCTGCCAATTTGGAACATCGAAATATACCGGGACGGGACAAGCTCGCAACAACCAGAAAGTTTCGCAAACTCTCCGACGTGGCAATAAAATCAATAGTTAGCGCGCACATCGTTATCGTCGATACGTAGTAATTACACGCGCTGCGGTAATGCGACATCGCGCGGCTGTCAGAGAAGCGGAAGGAAACGCGGAGAATGTGATTTGTATTGTATAGATATATATAATATATATATATATATATATACACGTATATAAATATGAAAAACTTATATATATATATATATATTTGCCAGATTTACGAGTAAGATTAATCGTATGTCCTAAGTAGTCACATCGAGTGTACGTTCTTCGGTAGTTTTATGATTGTATAGCACACAGAAAAAAAAAAAAAAAAAAAAAAAAAAAAAAAAAAAAAAATATATGACCCACACTGTACATGCCGCGAGCGAAGAAAACTTGCGGTTTCCTCGTGAAAGTTACGCGAGAGTTTTTAGCGACACGCGCAAATTTAGCGTTAGTCGTTGCGATGTGCGCAGAAACATTTTTTATCGAGTTAAAGTCGAGTTTGATTGATTGATTGATTGATTGATTGATGTTTAGCTCGACGAAACCGCGTTTCGTCACGCTAAGTTTTTTTTTTTTTTTTTATCGGCTTAGACACGACGCGCTGAAATAAAGTTCGCGGGCAAAAGTGTGTGTTCGGTGCCGATGTGACCCTAGGGTTTATTTTTCTCATCGTCTGACACAGGCTTCGTGATTCGATTTGTGTCCATCCAACTTCATAAAGCTAAATATTATGGTCAAATAGCGTACGTACGTGAGCGCGAAAAGCGTGCCGCGTTAATCGTTGTAAGTCGTATCGTGATGCCCGGAGTCTGAATATTTATTCTCGCTTCCGACGCGGTTTATGATGCAGGAATTCCCGCCTGAGCTTCGGATACACAACCGACGGCGTTCCCGAATTCAAACTTCATGCGAAATGCTAACACGCGTTCGGGCGTCGTGTCATCTCGCGCGCGCACACACGTACACGCAAACACACACACACACACACACACACGTGCGCACACCTGTCTGTCTCCTGCCGCGTTGTTCAAACTCGCTCGGTTTGCGTTTTTGTCGAGTGCATCGACAACGAGGGGGTTTCTTTTGCCCTCGGAGGATGATTGCCGTTAACTCTTAAGCACGGACTTGCGTGTGTGTGTGTGTGTGTCTATGCACAACGTGAGGGCAAACCGCTCGCGTCTCTCGCGAATTAGCTTTTTCTAGCTGCAATATTTTTTCTCTCCCGCCGAGTTACGCACCGGTTTTTGTTATTGTGTCGTCGAATGTATAATTGTATTTAATGCTCGAGAACTTTCTTGTGACAGTCGACTAATTTTGATGTAACAATTTGTCAAAAGTACGACTGAAATAACTTAAGACGTGCTATTTTGCAATTCAAATTCTTTCAAAACTTGATATTTTACATTTTTATAGAATTGGCACTGCTCTCTCTCTCTGTGTGTGTGTGTGTGTGTGTGTGTCATGTGAAACGTTCTCGAGCGTAGCTTTAATTAGTGCATTAATTAGGAAGTTCCGCGCGCGGTATCAAATGTTTAAACAGTCTTTATCATTCTGTTTATAATTAAAAAACTTCTTGAGAAAAGTTATGATTGTCAATTGAAACTCTCTGTGCGACGAGAATGAGAAATTTAACCCTTCCTAAGGATATATATATATATACACGATGTATTTCCATAGATTTTTTTTTTAAGCGCACCAGAGGATATATTCTTTTAATTATATTCGTTACAATGCAACAATGTAACGTACTTTCCGTAAGAACATAAAAAAACTATATTTTTTGTAACTTGAGAGAGAGTTCGCGCGGCGAGAAGAAAACTACTAATTATTATTGGCAACTTTTTGTTTTAATTTAAACACAAGTTGTTTAACACGCAGAAGACACGTTGCGACGACGAAGAGAAGAAAATGTCAGAGACGGAGGAGCGTTTGGAAATTGCATTACAAATTACTCGATCGTTCGTTACGTTTCTTAATTAATGATTATCTCGTCGATGTAATTTTTGTAAGTACAGTGTAAATCAATTTATATATTATACACATATATATGTATATTACCGTTGCTGTACATATATATACTTTTGTGTGCATTGTTTAATAAAAGCGATCAAGTTAATAATGTGAGGTCAAAATGAGAATTTTTAATAAACACAATAATTATTAGGTTTTTTTTGAACGAACCGTTAAATTTTGCGAGAGAGCGGGTCACAAATTCGAAACGCGTTGAAATAAATAAATAAGCAGAGAGTTTTTTGTCTGAATCTATTATTAAAATACACGTCGAATGAACGATCGATTACTTTTTTTAGTGCATCCATCATATTTTCACGGTTGAAGAATGACGTTGATATTGATACGCGGTATAACCAAATGTGATATTCATAATACCATAAAAAAGTATCTCCGCATCTCTCCGACTCTTTCTTTTTTTTCGCAACACGATACGAGTCTGCACACGACACAAGACGTTTTACGACGGTGTACCTTAAGTAGGTGTATAATATTATGTGAAACCAAAGTATATATATATATATATATATATATATATACATATAAATATTGTAGTCGAACGAGAGGAAGTGCATTTGCATTACGAGAACTTAATAAAGTGATATGTTAAACAACATCGTTGATTTTTTCCCTTTCAAAAAACATCAAATGTAGCACAAGTCGCTAAATTCGAACTCAAGTCTCTAATTATAGACGTCAATTAACACGTCAATTAAATTGTCTTCTCAAGAGAGAAATGCATCTTGATCGCAAGCAGTTATTCACTTACCCTTACAGAAGTAATGACTCGGGAATTACAATAATATATTCCTCTCCCGTCACGTAACATGTCGCGCCTCGCGCCACGGGTAACAGTTTAATCTTCATCGTATGTCTCTCTCTAATCGCCGAGATCTTGAGTGGAATCTGTCAGTGACAAATGATTTTTTTAAGTTTTAAACTTGATTTTTTTTTCGTTTCATATCAAAAGAAATGGAAATATGAGACTTAATTGCTACGAAAGCTTAACTATGTACGTGACTGCCACTTACTTCATCAAAAGTTATTCGAACTGCGAATGTAGCGATGGAAAACGATGTGACGACGAATATAGATCGCTAAAGACTGCTTTAATGCATCTTTGAAGACTCGTTTGTTTTTCACGTAACAATTGTCACGTCCGTGTTGTACTTACACGGTCCGCGTCGCTTCCGACTTTGTTACGCGTGAACTTGCCGAGACACGACTGTCGCGTCACGTGATTAATCGATCTTTAAGCAAGACATCACAGAAGAGAGCAAACTCACTAGAAATTTACGACTTCGTACGTAGTAATTCTGCCGCTTTACACACACATTTTACTCAATAATCCCTCGCACATTTTCGCTTTTTGTATTCGAAATAACAAAAAAATACAAGTACGGCCGGCGAGAACGCGCTTGTTTTGCTTCGCATTCGCGCTCGAAGTGCACGCGTCGCCACACGTGACGCCATCTAACGGACGACATTGTCGACAACAACCGAGTTGAAACGAGAAAATACTTAATAATTTTTATTAAAATTTAGCGATTAGAGTTTTAATTCTTTCTAATTTAAAAATGAAAAAAACGCCAAATATAGAACGTGCTTATTTTAACTTGTACTTGTTGTACGATATGTCGGCATCTACTCATCTATCGATAAGGAGTCTCGGTCAAATCAGACGAATATACACGCATCGCCATCTGTGACTACATTGTTTACCATTTGCGCTCACAACCGAGTGCAACGAACTCGTCAGATTGTAATGTTTTCCTTCGGAGCGCGCGCACAAGTGTCATCCGAGTTTTGTTTATAAACTTTTCTACGTATATCTTTGCGCGCAATGCGGCTTGTTGGCGATCGAGTGGAAGTGATCAATCGCCGTTTATGAGCGTCGTACGCAACACACACACACACACACGCTTCGTGCTGCGGAACGCCGTTTTGTGCCTCGGTAAATACACGCTGCTAAGACAAGCTAACCTCTAAACACATTGTTTTCCGCGCGCGCATTTGTGGACGTTTACGTTTTCACCTGCTCATTGCTGCGAAACGACGCGATTACGCGCGTTAGTAATGAGCGGACGCTTCGCGGACGCTTGGCAAACGTCGCTGGCCGTCGTGGTGGTCGTCGCATGACAGCTCGCTACCGGTGACAGGGCAGCCTATTCATAGATGGATAATGAGCGAGTCTGATGACACGGACGTCCTGCTCCTGATCCCGCCCGACATATTCCACGTTCCGTCCCCCGATTCGGACGCCAGCTCGGCGATTCACAACAGAACGGATCGGACCAGCGTAATCTCGGAGCTGGTCGGGCACATGCAGTCGCTCGAGTCCCGCATCACCGCCATCGAGTCCAAGGACAACAGTCTGGACGTGTCCGCGCTCAACAACTCGCTGGACTCGCCGAGCTGCGCGTCCCACTCCGTCTGCCAGCGGCAAAACCTACCCGTAAGGTTCTCCGTGAATCAGGGCGCCAGTCTGCAAAACACTCCTGTAAAACCCCGGAAATCTCTGTCCTTTACCTCCACCCCTGCTGAATGTACCTCACAGAATTGTAACAATTCTCTGAGAAACGACACAAACCTGGGATGCTACATTGGGACAACTGCTATCTCCAATACGGTTAACACTAATTCCCCCGCGCGAGCCAAGCTTGATGCTCTAACGTCGCGTTCCGATCCTTCCGTGGTGCCTCCTGCTCTTTCCTGTGGTACCGGGCTCTCGCATGCTATGTCCTGCAGAAGGGAATCTCTGTCGTTACGTCCGAGCGATCGTTGTACAGATACAAGCAATCTGTATCCCACACCTCACGCTTCTTTGCATTCAACAGTACCTGGCCTGTCAAACTTGCCCAATGCGTCGATAGGCCACACTTCTCGATCTAGAATAGTGCAGGAGATGGAGCTGTCGGAGGTGGACGAGTTGCTCCAAGAAATGGAGGCGACTGAATTAGAATTGTCGAAAAGAATAAACAGCGGGTATCAGTATCGCAACGAGCCGGTTTACTCGATGCTGTTTACCCAACCTGTCGATACCGCGAGTAATCAGGAGGAGAAGGCCGGGCCATTTCGAAAATTGGATTTTCAATCGTCCAAAGAGTCTCAGCTTGTTAACACTTCATTGATATCGCCTTCCAAAAAATCGAACAATATATTTCCCGATATATCGTTACCGTACGGCGACTCATTCCATCTCAACGAGACTGAGAAGATGATCACCGAGTTCAAAGCGTGGGAACAAAGTGCTCAACAATCTGTTCCCGCGTCAAATGGATACGCAACGGAAAGTACAAATAGCATAAAGAATACAGATTATTTATCTACTAATATATCTTCCACCGTATTGGACAATACAAAATCTAAAGAGTCATTGCCAGATCGGAACATTGCATTTACGAAGGCATCTAAGCTTTCTGAAGTGACGCAACAGAAAGCCGGGCAGTACGATAACACGGAACGTTTACTGAATTATTCTAAAACGCCACAAGGCAATGGAAATATGTCTGACAGAACTGAATTTAGTAAAAGTACTGTACATGTTGGAACAAACACAGACTCCTATTTAAAGTAATTCACACAGAAATTAATTTTTTTTTATTATACAGTGACTGTATATAAAACTATTCTATGATGATTTATTTAAGCTAAGAAGAAGTTGTTATAAAATTTACTTTTAGGAAATGTCAACGATTATTGTCACTCTCCGACTTCTGGGACATTAATCCAGCCAGATCGCAAGAGGAAACGCTTAGAATCAAATTGGAGGAAGAGAAATTTCGCAGAGAGGTAGAGTAAAAAAATGAAATGTACGTAGCGACACGAGTCATTGTCGTGTATTTTGCGTTTTTTTTCAGCATTGCGAGCATCTGATTCAAGAGCTTCAAAAACGGTTGCTGGAACAACAAGAGAAAGTGGCCGTTGCAGTCAGAGTTGACAACGAGAAGAACGTTCTGATATCTCAGTTTCACGCAGCTTGGTCTAAATTAAAGCAACAGGTCGAGACACTGGAAGTTGAGCATAGGAACTCGCAAACCAATTTGCAAAGTGCCACGGAAAAACATCAGTCCGAAGTCTCGGAACTTCAGAGTCAGATCAAACGACTCGAGGGAGAATTGTCGAAAGCTTTGGATCTGGCGGCAGGATACAAAGAGAAAAGCGACACCACGATCAGAGAGAAAGTCGATTTACTGAAGAATCATGCGGATGAATTGGAAAGTTACAAATTATTAGTTCAGGAAGCCGAAAACAGATACGAAGAAGTAAAGACCGAGTTAAACAAACTGTTGAAACAAAATGAACAAAGTGAGAAAGCGTTAAAGAGTGTCCAAGAGGAACTAAACAAAGAACATTTGAAGGGAAGCGAGGTGCGAAAAGAAATGGGTCTTATTCATAAGGCACTGGACGCTTGCGAAGCCGAACTGACGGTGCTTAGGCAAGAGAAAGACAACTTGCAGCTTAAAGTCAAAGAAGAAATAAACAGAAATTCCATTTTAGAACAAAAGAATTCGTCGCTGCTTAAATCCATTGACGACGCAAAAAAAGCAGAGGTAATATTTTATGTGATATCAAGTTGCTTTCTAGTCTTTGTAGTCTTAATTTATATAATTGCTTTTAAATTTTCAGAAATTAGCCAAAGACGAAACTAAATCGATTGCCGAGGAAAAGCAAAAGATCAGAGAGGAATTGCAAAAAGTTTACCAGAAGCAGGTCGATGAAGTAGTGAAAGCAAAACTACAAGAATTTCAAATGCAACTTGACACCGCAGAATCTGAATTTTTGGAAGAGTTGAAGACGCGACAACAAGTTATAGCTGAATGTGCTGCCAAGAAGATAAAAGATCTTATCGACAAGTTTGTTCAAACAAATTTTCTTCTATTACACACACACACATACACACAGTGAGCCGGAGAAAAATCGTATACGTTTTTGAAAATTGTTTTTCTTCTGTTATCTCGATCTTTTTTTTAGCTCTCTGTGGTTTGCGATAACATACGATACAAATTTACTCTTCAGAAAATACAAACGTGGTCTATTTTTTTAGACATCGCTTAGAGATTAACTTGTTAGAAGAAAAGCACAAAGAAGAAAAGCGTTTGTTCGATCTGCAATTAGCTCAGGCTCTGCAGAGATCGGCTATGTTGGAAACGCACTTGAATTCTCAACGGGCAAAAAAATCTCAGCTCGCGGAACAGCTGCACTCGGTAATGCAGAAACAATGGCAGCAAGCGTTGCACATTATCTCAGGTAAGTCGTTGCATTTTCTTTGCAAAAAAGAAAAAAAAACGTACGATTAATATTATTGCTCGAGATCGTAGTTCGAACGTGTAGACTACAAGATACGATTACAGGTGGTAACACGGAGAATTTATCTCCGCTACAAAAAATTCACACAGACAAATATTTCGACCCTAACGGTCCCAAAAAATCCGAATCCTTGCCAAACTGTTACACTAAACTTTCTCAGGAACCGGTAAGGCACGTGACTCAGTCGCAAAATCCGATCAGCGTGCAACCGGCTGACGATCATAACGAAAGCATGATCACAATGAATTCGGTCGAAAACACACCGTTAACGAGTAAAAACGAATCGAACGATCTTCGAAAGTATGTGAAAATGGTAAGCGGAATTGAAGAGGATTTTCTAGATGAGAATATTCTGTTAATATTTATACGTGCATTTGTGTGTGTGTGTTGCGAATTGTGTTTTACAGATTGCCGAAATGCATTTAGCGAAAGAAGAGAATTTAAGACCGAGAAGTAGCATCTCGAGTCCGCCGTTGGGCTGCAGAGAAGTGCCGCGGAAACATTATTTTAAGAAAGAACTGAGCATAATGAGTAGCGAGGATAGCGCCACGTGGCAGCCAGCTTCCGAGGTTTGTTTGTCATTTTCAATGAATAATAAACGGCACACAGGAAGGAGCATTTGGTGTGTGTGAAGTGTGTGTATATGTGTATGTGTGTACGTGTGTGTGAGGATAGACGAAAATTTAAGAATAGAAGTAAAGCGTCATATTTTCGTACGTCATATTTTTCTCAAATGGCGGATTATGGAGTTGGTTAGCAAATTATGCGATTCGTCGCGATTCCAATTAATTTTTGCTTTGAAAATTGTATAAAGTGGTTTTTTGGGGGGATGGATGTGTGGGATGTGTGGCTGTTCAAAACATCGCGACGAGGCAATATTTGAATACAGCGCGACGTCATAATTTGTTCGATTCTGCCTACACGTTTCCCAGCTGATGCTCCTTCGTTTGTTTTTCATTTATTGATCATATAAAAAAATAAAAAATTTAATAATTAACAAAGAAAATTTGACAATCAACTAGTAATTTTCACATCGCTAGACGTCTACGCGCGACATTAGCGAACATTTGTCCCTTCCGCAAAAGATGGTCGCGAAGACGGATCAGCAGAAGAGCAAGCCTCCGTGGAAGTGACTCGTGACCACTGGTGGCGACGATACCGATGGTGTGGACGAGGTAGATTAAATTCCATTCAGTGTACTTAATTAGCAGTAACGCCGAGTCTTATTTTATATAGAGATCAACACTATCTATATTTTCTATAACGCGAAGAGAATTTAATAATAAAATCTTTTTTATCTTTACGTACTACTTTTTGATGTGTTTTCGTTTTGATACTTTTCCCAATCCTCCTTATCCTCGATCTTTTCGCGAGAGAATGTAACAACGGACGAGTCCTCGTCGCGTTGTCGCGTCCGTAGAGAGAGGAAAAGGATGTCCGATAAAAATTAACAAACTCCGAATTAGATAAGAGGAGAGACAAGAATTTATCTCGTAGGAATTTAGCGCGTGTTTGTGTTGATAGCGGAAATGATGATTAGTTTCACACATGTGGGTACACAACCGGGTAGAATAATTAAAAATATCTTCTCTCGCGCGCATCAAGAATTTGTAATCGTTTGCAACAAACAAATTGCGTAGTTTGATACAACTTGCGGTCGGAAATATAAGCGTTTTTGCTTGTTTCAACGATGACGACGTTCCCGCAAGACGTCTTCTTCCATGGAAGCGAACTAAATCAAGTAAACTTAAACTTAGATGACCCGAATAGACCAAATCTGAGGTCATAAATTTCAAGATTCTTCCTTGTTATCAGAGAAAACGAGCCGTCTGGAATTCCACGAGTCGTCCGAGTCGTAAAAAAAGACAACCCGTTTACATCTTAAAGAAATCGAAGTGAGAAGGCAATTCTTTTTCATATAAAATCCTACAAAAAACATGTAGTAAGACATTTGTTACATAATATATCCATAAAAAAAAAAAATTTCATTTAAATTATCAAGTTTCGAGCGAGTGCGTCATTGTCGCGCTGCCCGCGATGAACATACATATTAAATATATTTTATTGCCCAATCTAATATTCGAATTGCGATCATATTCATGACCGTGTAAAAGTTTCAGCGAAAGTCTTCTAGGATTAAAAGCGATGTTTGCTCTCGCGCGACGATTCTGTAAAATCTCGCGAACTATCCAATAAGAAACGATGCGCGCCGTAAACTTGGCGCGATCGCAGTTCGATCGTGAAAGGGTACGCGACGAAGTCTTTTTTTTTTTTTTTTTTTTTTTTTTTTTTGCGGGAACGCGAGACTCGTGCAGCGCGACGAGAAAACGCGCCTATGCCGTGCTATAAGCGGCGATCACGCCTACGTCGAGTCCTGGTCCGGCGCCAGTTATGAGGATTCTACGCGCGCGCTGAACAAGTTGCCGATTGAAAACGAAAGAGCAGCAAGAATGCAAAGGGAGGAACGTGATAGTTGACCACCCCCTCTTCGCCTTCGTTATATAGTATAGAGTAGTCATGAGTCGCGCCTTCGTTCGTTTCTTCGTTCGCGCGCCTTGGCCTTTAGTCGCCGAGCAAAGCCCCGAGAGTTGAGAGGCGCGAGAGAAGGAGAGACGCGGGCGTTTGCGAGAGTTGCGATCTCTTAGCCGGGGCAAGCGATTGTATATACGTACGTATACGTATCGCGAGGACACACGTTGGCTCCGAATGCGCGGCGAAGATGCATCCCGGAACGACGAGACGCGCGGGTTTCTTCTGGTTAACAATAGCGCTGGTCGTCGGCCTGCTCGCCGACACCGGCGGCACTTGGAAGAGACGGGAGGATAAGACCAAGTGTCCGAAAGTGAAGGGCATACGCAACTTTGACATCTCTGAGGTATACGCGCTCTTTCTCTTTCTCTCTCTTTTCTCTCTCTCTCTCTCACTCTCTTTGCGATCCTTGAGATCGTTTCGCTGCGCGGAAACGACGAGAACGGAGTTTTTTGCGTTTCAATTTTCGATATATTTCTTATTCTAATAAAAATTACAGAAATCACGTAACTATGTTTTCCCATTTACTGTATCTTTGTAAAATGATCGTTCATCGCTTTTTTTTCCTTTTTTTCATATGTCACACGCGCGCGGCGAGAAACCTTGTCTCGTACGCATACAAAAGGTGGGTCAACAATTTGAACTTGCTCGTGTTTCCGGAGACTCCGGTTACGTTTTATGCAGATCGCTTTCGCGCGTGTGTATATCGTAACGTTCGCGCTTTTGTAATTCGATCCGATTTATTTTCACAATACGCTTTCGCTGCTACTAGCAACGCTAAAACGAAAAATAAAATTGGAAGAAATATATTTCGAAATTTTAGAACTTCAATTTGCGCGAGGGGGGGAGGGAATGGAAGAGCTTTTTCGGAGAAAATCTCGTGAAAAAAAAAATTCGAAACTTGTTAAAAAATTTAGTCACAATTACTTCTCTCTCTCTCTCTCGTACAGAATCAAAAGGGATTTTTGAATATGCCACTCACGCGAATCGAAAGAGCATTTCTCTCGCGCCGCACCACTCGACATTGTCATCACGAAATTCCCCCAACATTTGCGGTTAGTCATCAATTCCGTCGCACTTTTGCGATCTACAATCCGATATTCGTGTTATTTATGTAGTGCTGTCCGATTTGTTTGACGCGCTTCACTCGGTGATATAACTGCAAGATCGAACTGCACTGATACGTGTTATCTTCTGGATGTGATTCCGAAAACGTATAATCAAACGTTCACCGAATACGTCGATCGAATATTAATTATGTTCCAGAGTGTTCAGTTTCCCCGCGACTATTTGTTATTCGCAATATGTCGCGATATGCGTGCATTTGCGTAATACAGCAATTAGAGATTATCGTTCGGCGCGCAATTAACGGATCGGATCTCTCGAACGAGCTAAAAAATGATAAACTCCGATGTTTGCCGTTTGATTTCTACCGGCCAATATCAATTACACGCGCGCGTTATTAAGTTTCGCGTTTAATTTTGAATCCGGATATTTGGTGTGAAATTAATGATGCGCGATTTGGATGACAAATAGGTACATTCTGTAACAGCAGTCAGATATAAAGGAATTGCGGATTACAATAATTTGTATTTTTTGTTGTTTTTTTTTTTTTTTTTTTTTTTTTTGCTTTTTTGATAAATTTACGAAATGACGTTTTAATTTCCGTTGAACGCGCGTTGACATGTCGCAATTTGATGGTTGACACTCTTCTCGCGCGGAACTTTCTTTTCGGAAGAAGCAACGCGGTTCGAGGCGCGGATTTATATTTAGATCTTAATACGCGCACATTTAAAGGAAGAACTATTCTGGACAAGCCAGCGCGTATACACGCGACTATTTCCGCCGCTTTCTTTTTGTCGCAAACGTTGACAGATACTTCAACATGAAGTGAATTTGTATCTCGCGCACCGGACGCGCTGTGATTCTCGTACATAGGAGAATCATCACAGCGCGTCCGATGCGCGAGATACAAATTAAAAAATCACGGGAGAGAAGATGTGGAAATTTCCGAATATAAAATGAATTTACAGAACTTTGGCTTGTTACTTCACGGCGGCGTGTTTTTTCAAGATCGACGCGGAACGTTGATTTAAGAAAAACAAAACTTTCGACTCTATCAGTGTTCTGAGCCTTTTTTTTTTTTTGTAGATCGACTGCGCGCGACTCCGGCAGCGCGCGATAGGCGTTGAACCGGAACGCAAATCAGATAAGTTTCGACTCCGAAGAATTTCACGCTTCCATTACGAATCCGTGTAATTTGCGTGTACTTGTGAGTTTTTTTTTCTACAAAGAGATAAGATAAATTATACAAGGAGAAAATTGAGTCAAGAACAAGGAGACGATAAAAAAAATCTTATCGAACGTGTTTCCAGACGCGCATCGTCGTTTGTCTCGTCGATGAAACGCGCGCGCGTTCATTAGCATATATGCGTTAGCGCGCGGAAAATCAACGCGTGCAAATTCACTCTCGCATCTATTTCGCATGCGAAACTTGAACGCCCACACGTACATACACACGCACGTAACGAACACACCTTCTTGCGCTTCTTGCAGTTTCTCGGATCGTGGTACATAGTACAGTACTACGCAAGCTCGGAGGAAGCTCTCGCGTACAGATGCATGAGAGCCGAGCTCTCGGTCTCGCCCGAGAACGCCGAAGTTACCATGAATTTCACTTACAGCTTTACCGACGATCCCATTAACGAGCTGCTCGTTGGTAACATCACGTGGAAAATCCCGTCGCCGGATTCACCTGCTCACTGGGTGCACGCCGAGTTTCCATGTAAATAAAAGTCATGAATATTTGTTAAATAAAAGTTCCTTCCTCTCCTCCACTGGGATGGATTTTTATCCGGATTTTATGCTTTTATAAGGAAGAAAGATTTTGCTCTCTTCCTTAATTAGATTTCTTTTTAATTAAATTAATTAATCTTGAAATGTTTCATAAGCCCTGATACATCATAATTTACAATCGAATCTTATATTTCAGGTTCTGATTCAATATAGCATCACGCGTAGAAGTTTAAAAACTCACTATTTAAAAAAATATATAAAAGAGAGATATTAATAATAATAAGAATAATGTTAAAATATTCGTTAATGTTAAAATATTCATTCGTGATTATTATCGCAATGTTTACAAAGCTAGATTCAAGATGAATTTAATATAAAAATGCTTTTAGACGAAGGAGTGTACAATACGTACGTGTTAGATTCGGATTACAAGTCCTGGGCGTTGCTAATGCACTGCGCTGAAAAGAGCAAGAGCCCGCGATACTTATCGAGTTTCATCATGAGCCGCGAAGAGAACCTCGGGCCAAACGTCATTTCTTATCTCCGAGAGAAGTTACCTAGGTACGCCTCGTTTTTTTACTCTTCTTTCGATACTGCAGTTCTGACTGCCATAGATTTATCTTCTCCAAAATATAAAAAAAAATAAAATAAAATAAAATAAAAATTTATCTTTCGAAAAATATTGATGTTTTTCGAAAGATTGTTTTTAATTCGCTTTTAACTCGCAGATACGACATCGACTTGGAGTACATGTTTCCCATGGATCAAAAACAGTGCAATAAGACGGACAGTTTGGAGGATATGCTGATACCGGGACTGGTGTTACCCAAGCGAAACTACGCCGCCCGAAGACACCCGCTGAAACGGAAACATAGGCGTCAACAAGCTTAAATTACAAAAAAAACTCGTTTTTTTTACTTCTTTGGGCTAATTTTATTAATTCAATTAACAACGTGTTATAATATTCTTCGTCTTATTTATCTCCTTCCTCTTATTTATAATTACATAAGTGTAATTAATTTGTTATTGTTTTCTTTAGAACCGTCGTCTCTCTCTCGCTCTCTCTCTCTTTCTCTCTCTCTTTCGCTCTCAACATCTTAGCACAAATCAAATAAATTGACACACACGTGTAGCAGCACGTACTGTCGTCACGTTCACCGTCAATGTCATTAATCATTTATCATAATTATCATCATAACCATTATCTTTCTCTCTCTCTCTCTCTCTTTCTCTCGTGTCAGTATCATCATTTTAATATCATTAGCGTAACAGTCGTCGTCGGAGTATCACTCAACGCACCTAGTACTTAATTACTGGATATGGCAACTACACACAACTTATAAGAAATATTACAAAATCACTTGTGACTCTCATTCTTTCATATTCACGCTTTCGCAACATTCGAACGCATACATATCACACCGACGGGCGACACCGTTTTTTTTTTTTTTTGCTCCCCACATAATGCGCAAACATCACGAAAACTTACACCCGGTGAGAAGCGGATTCTCCCGGCCCGGTCGTCAGAACAAATTCGGCGGGGCGTCTTGACTTTGTTTTTTTTTTTTTTTTCGTCTCGCCGACTTGCGACTTTTTAAATATATAGTGTATGTGTGTGTATATATATACTGTACTCGGCGATCCCGTTGCGATCGTTCGTAGTACGAAATAATGTAGGAAGATTGCACGGAGAGAGAGGTGGCGGGGAAAAACACCAAGACGCTCGCGCGATGAGTTCGCTTTATGTTTCGAAGGAGATCGTGTCGCGACGACCGACCGCGCGCAAAAGACAACAGGTCGATGGATGCCCGGAACGGATATCCGCAACGTCGTTTTTTTTTTGTTTTTTTTTCGTTTTCCGCTGAAACTGCCACACCACAAGTATCGCAAGTTCACACGCGCATTCATTCCTTCGTTCTACGAGCAAATATGCGTATGCACAAATCACCTATTTTTAGTTCCTAATTAATTCTGTTTCTTTAGTATTAATTAATCATATATATTTTTTTTTAATTCTGATTTTTGAATTGCTTATAAATTAATTTTATCTAGTCGTTAAATCCGTTTTATCCTCATAAATGACTTGCTTCTTCATTTCGCGCGCTTTTTTTTTCTCTATAGGTGCGCGTGTATGTGTTGGTGTATCGAGTAAATAACGTGTGTGCGTTTTTTTGTGTTGTTATATGCGCGCGTGAGTGATAATATCGTTTACTATGTCCGTGTGTGTGTGTGTGTGCGCGCGCGCGCGCGCGTATGTGTGTCTCTCCGCGCGAGACTGTCTTCTCGTAGGTATTTTTATTTACTTCTCATATTAGCTGGTATACAGACTATCTATTTATTTTGAAATTTTACGTTTTATAAATATCCTATAGTAAACCGTGGTTTTTTTTCTCTGTTGTTTATTTACTTCGTCCTTCGGTTATGCGCTTTTGTACGAGGGTGTAGTTAAATGCGAACCGAGTGATCTTGCAGTTTTTCACGTGTGTCTTAAGTGTGTGATGTACGTTTGTGCGTGTGCGTGTGCGTGTGTGTGTGTTTCAAACTCGTGCGCCAACTTAATAAATCGCATACAAGTACTTCTTTTTCGAGTAAGCGTGAAATTTTCTCGCTATCGATATCCGCCGTCCGTGCATTCGTCCGATTCGGGTTTCGGGTTCACGCAGAATGCAAGTCGGAATGATCGTCTCGGGGAGAAGGAATGGTTTTGAGCTGCTTCGAGAGAAAGGTTGAAACGACGAGTGAAAAACTGGGGCGCGAACGCACGGTCAAACAAGCAACGGCGGTCCCGATTGTCGGAAGTGGAAAGAGAAGAGGTGAGAGAAGCTTCGGTGTGTGATCACAGAGGCGGGAGGAACAAAGAGAGAGAGAGAGAGAGAGAGAGAGAGAGAGAGAGAGAGGAAAACGAAAGAGAGGGAGTGGAATACAAAAAAGACGGATGAAAGAAGCGCTCGTGCATACGCGTGGATCCGTCGCGGCAGTAGTAGTTTTTCTCTCCGCGACAGAGAGATGATGACACTCGGTAGATATTTAGTTAGAAGTACTAGATGAAACCGGCGAAGTTCTCTACTACTTAAAGTTAAAAGTTTAAATGACGGACGGCCGGCAGCACACCAAGTTCGCGTTCTTTCTTCCTCTATTTTTTTTTCTTCTTAACGGTTAGACGAATTTTTTTTTCTTTTCGATATTTATTTCGACGAGGGATGTCCTCGTCTTTTGCTACAATTTATATTTCTATTACTTTTAAACGGGCACTGCCGTGCCGCACGCGATCTCTAGTTTGTTTTTTTTTCGTTTAAATAGTTTTACGATAAAGTTACGATAGGAGGCAATTACAGTTTTTTTTTTAGTTTTTTTTCTTGTTTTTTTTTTTTTTTACGGAGAGTCGACTGATAGATGCCGCAGGTAAAGAGGCGTGCGTGCGAAGATGCAGCCGTTCGGTTCGCAGCGCGAAGCGCCGAAGCGGCCGTTTACTTCCTCGTTTTCCGGTTTTTCTTCCCGCATTCCGCGGGATCTTCTCTTTGGTGCGTTGTTTTTTTTTTTTTTTTTTCACGTTACCGTGTACGTAATATCGCTGCACGTGACTCGCGTCGTGAAAACCAGGAATGTGTCGAGAGAAATGCGACAGACTGCGTGTGTATATGTGTGTATGCGTGTGGAACAGAGAGAAAGAAACTACCTCCCCAGTTCGAGAGACGTTCCCGACGCTGATATATCGGCGGATATTTCATCAGTTTAATCCCTCGACATAGGAAGGACAAGGAACACAGGGAGAAGAAGGTGGTGGAGAAGTTGGTGGTCCGCGAGAAAGCGTCCGTTTTCTCGGACGCGTCGTGACGTCGTGTCGTCGTCACTAATTTCCGTCGTGTTCGATGATGACGTTGTTCTCTATGTTTCTAAAAGAGGTCCGATGTCTCGCGATGTTGACGACTTGATAATTGCTTCGTCGACGTCAGGACGACTCGGACACATCGCTCTCTCCTCATGTCGCGCGACTCGGTAATAAACAACTACGCAGCGATGGAAAGAACTTTTATGAACACACTGCTATCATTATCGTCGTCGTCACAGTCACACGTACTCCGGTCTCGATCGTTTTTTCACTTGGCGACTGGCGACGAGATACATTTTTGCCGGTATCGTATCCGGCTGGCAACGACGCGATTGCTTTTTGTTGACGCGATCTTCGCGACAAGAAAGTTCGAGATGATCGTGTTCATCGATTATTAATACTTCGCCCTCGACGAGCCGTTGCAGTCCGCGGTGACGACCTGACGAATCGGCGAGGACCGCTGTCAGTAGACCCAGGAAACGGGCACCCACTGCGGTGTCGTGTGCACGCGCTCGATCGCGGCCTCCAGCTGGGCGATCGTCTCGTCGAGGTCGTTGTTGACGATCGTCAAGTCGAAGAAGTGACCGTACGCCTGCTTCAGCATGTCCGATTCTTTCGCCAGCCGTTCCAGACTGCCGTCGAACTGAAATGAGAGAGAGAGAAAGAGAGAAAAAAGACGCTTGTTATTAAATTATTTTCACACATGACAAATGTCTAAATTAATATTGATTGAAATTTCACTTCGTGTGAGCATTTTACTAAGCGAGCATTCTCGCGAATAACATCTCTCTGAGCGCGCGTTTAATTCTTCGTGTTGAGAGATTGGCCTACATAGATATTCTCTTTACTGTAACATTCACGCTTTTTGACGATTTCCTTCCGCGGGGTGCAATCGCGAAGCTAGTCAATCGGAACAAATGAACCAATAACTGTTCGATTACTCCGTTTAATTCATTTGAAGAGCAGCGAATATAATTCGCCCAATTGTTTAATTGGCGTGCAAGCATAGCCGTGCTCAGACTGCGAATCGACGCAGGTCGAGATCGTTCACAGCGCGTGGGTCAGAGAATATTTGCAGATATCAGTTGTTTCCTAGTACGAACTCCTTGAGTAAGCTCTTCGCCTTCGAAACTTGTAACTATGCTGCTGCGCGCCATTACAGAACGGAATCTCGTTGAACATTAATCTCGCTTCGCGTAGCAATCGCTTTGATAGAGACCGCACTTAAAATAATTTTATCGAACGGATAGTTATAAATTACAAAAAAAAAAAAAAAAGTGTTCAAGTATGTGTCCTTTATTAGGCGTAACTGCTATCATCTAATCAATTACTTTTTTCATGCCGTGTTTAATTTAATAAATATAAGAGACAAATGCGCGCAGCATTCAAAGTAATTGAAATATAGCGAGAGAGCTAATTTTTAATAAAAGTTTAAAATGAGTTCAATTAAATTTTTTACATTAATGTCGCGATATTATATCGCACAATATTCCAATAAAGCGACAGCATGTGTAGCCACGCAAAATATATTTTGTATATTTTATAACAAATTCACAAAATGCTTTTATTTTCCGTTGACTCACCGATAAATCTCATATTGTGATAAAATGCGCTCGCTCATACGTCGATGCGACCTATCTTTGCAGAAAATATCCGAAACATGCGATACATACACATACAAGTGTATTCTTCGTTCGTGAAGAGTTATTGTCGTACTTACGTCCGTAACGTTCGCGAACGCCGGCGCACCGATGAAGACGACGTAAGGTGCGAATTCAGCTGTTCGTAGAATTTTCAGCGCCTGCGGCTCGACATCCAATATAGCCATCTTGCCCTCTTCGTGAATTTTGCGAATCGTTTCGAGCTTGGTTCCGTACATAGCTTCTTCGTGCGTACCTGTGTGTACAGTTTGAATAAATAAATAAATAAATTAAACAATTGTTCGATCGGCAACATCAAAAGTGAGATCTCTTTCTAAAACAAAAAAAAACAAACAAAAATTATACGTAGCTTACCGTATTCGAGGTATTCATTAGCAGCTATGTCCGCCATCATCTCTTCGTGCGATATGAAATAATAATTACGACCATTTTCTTCGTCGCTTCGTGGAGACCTCGTTGTATCTGCGGAAAAAAAAAATTCGATCAAGGTTTTACGAGTTTCGCATATTTTTTTTTGTCTCATTCTGTACAAACATTTTCTTCCAACTGTAAAGAACAATTTGATGGGATTTGAATTGACAAGTTGAAATACTTACGCGGAATAGGATAGGCGTATTTATCGGGATGCTTGGAGATAATCGTATTCTTTATATGTCGTCGACCGACGCCATGTGCTCCCAATAATACTAAAGTTTTCCGTTGGAAGGCAGGATCTGTGAAAAAAAAAAGACACAAAATTTCGAAATTACATAAAATATCTTTTTATGTTACGGCACTTCGTGTAAAACTCTTTAAAAAAAAAAAAAAAAGAGAAACTTGTTTTGAAAATTTGGAAGAAAACTGATTGACTAGCGAATAGCGATTAAAACAGAAACGTTACATGTGTTCACTTTAATATATTCTTCATGAAATATAAAAACTTACAAGGAAGCTTCACGACCTCTTCGTAGGTCACCAGGTCCAGCTGGTCGAAAACGGCGTTGTGCTTTGCAAGATATTTATCCTTGTATTGCTTCTTTTTCCGGCCGAATATTGAGCAATTTACTGCAAGTATACAGAGAAATCGTCAAATATAGACACCGATACCGGAGAAAAAAAGAGAGAAAGAGAGAGAAAGAAAGAGATAGAGAGAGAGAGAGAGAGAGAGACGGGACACGATCTACCTCTGTTCTCAAAAAATAATCTGCCCGGTGTAAACTTGCAAATTACTGTGCAAGTGTCATGTTACGGAATTCATTATCCGTGCTAACTAACGAGTTCCGTGCCTTTGTAGTGAACGACCGCTAAATCAATTTTAAAGGACGATCACAATAGCGCGGCTGCACAGCCGGAGGTATAAAACAAATTCAATTACAATTTATATAAAAAAAAATATATGTACATGTATAAAAAAAAAAAAAAAAAAATAATGTATCAGTAAAGTGAGACGATGACACTACTTTTCATAATAATTAATAGAACTATAAAAAAGATCTTGATACACATACAAAAAGAATTCACTAATATAATTTAATTTGCGTCATATTGAAGAGAGAGAGAGCGAGAGAAAAAATTATCGAGTCCGCAGAAGCCAGTTGCGCGTAAAGTCGTTCGCTCTAAATGCTTCCCGATCGCTTTCATCTAACAAGGTAAATAAGTATGTGGCAAAACGCCTAAAAAAAAAAACTTGTGTTTCATTGTCCTGATCGGAAACGCATCGCAATTGATCGGGTGCACTAAGAAAAAGTTAGCAGTCTTTCGTAAACACTTGGAAAACGATCGAATAATAATAATAATAATAATAATCTGCATCACACCGAGAGACACACGACGAAACTACTACTCTGCGATTATAATTACGTATCGTTTCCTGAGTCAAGCAAAGAATTCTTGTCTAATTGATAAAAAAAAAAAAAAAAAAAAAAATTCGAAAGAAGCCATGCCCAGAGGCACTCGGTAGTCCTATTGAAAAAAGAAAAAAAAAGGAAGGGAGTTTGTTCCAGCAGGTCACAAGATGACAACGTTATTACAGATTAAGAATCGCAGTGAGAGAAAATTGTTGAGAGACTTCGAACGGGGGCCGTCACAATCGAACGCGAATTTCCTCGCGAGCGATTTTTATCCCCGAGCGATTACAGAGAACTGCTGAATTTTATATATATATATATATATATATATATAAATATATAAATATATATATAGATCGGGAGGTTCGTGTGTGTGTGTGTGTGACTACAAGAACGTATCTCGAAGCTGCATGTGATGGCACGTGACTGTAAGCGATATCTTGCCAAAATATACGTACGATGCAAAAGATGTTATCAATGAAATAATAGTTGCGTGAGAAAGAATGTTTATCTCGCGATGTAAAAAATAGAAGAAAGTCGAGGTTTTGGCAAAATATATGGTGATAATATAAGCGTGATTGTTGCTGACGAATATTGAAAAAATCGATCGACTATCACTATCACATAAGCTCCGACAGAGAATCGTGCGGCGATGAGTGAAATCGTGCGAGAGAAAAAGAGAGAGAGAGAGAGAAGAGAGGAAAAAGAGAGAGAGAGAGAGAGAGGAGAGGAAAGAGAAGCGTGGGTGCATGGAATGTATGCAGCATGCATTAAAGTTACGCTGCGTAAAAGCATCTATTAATTTATGACACAGAATATATCAGAGTATATCTAATATATTATCAGAACGCTTGTAAGTAATCGCGTCACGGCGCGAAAAATTCATCTACGCAGCATGTAAGTAAGTCCGGACGAACGAAAACTTCTGGGACAGGTTGATGATTTTATTCTCGATTCTTATCTGAGGATTTTAAGAAATGCACAGATGAGAAAGAGAGAGAGAGAGAGAGAGAGAGAGAGAGAGAGAGAGAAAGAGAAACGATTCGCAATATTTATCGAGGAAGAAGCCCTCCAACGAATAAAAACAAAAAAAATTACCCCCAAAGATCCTGCGTGCGTTAGCCACAATTAGTTTGTCGTTTAACTTCTGACGGGCATTGTGAACGTTTATTATTATCCGCCCGCGCATTTACATAATGAGACTGCGAGAATGATAAATCGTGCGCGTGAAATGAGTTCGAAAATGGCCGCCACGCAACTTGAAAGAGCGAAAGGCGCGCGCGCGCGTCGTTCCCTTTTTGCATAATACAAACCGTTTCCCGAGACGTTCGCCCTACTTTTCGTTCTCCTCGCTGTAATACATAATATAATATGCGTGTGTTCAGAAGCATGAATCCAAGTCTTGTTACTCCATGCGTCTAATATAAAACGATATAGATCCTACGATATTAGGCTTTTCTCTACACGTTCTTTTTTTTTTTTTTTTTGTTTTCTACCTGAAGGCGGAGACGTACCTGTCGAGCCGTCGCAGCCTTCGGCGTGAGAAGAACATCCGTGAACTTCTCCCTCAGCTTCTAGCCCGGCATAACACACACAACAACAGATATATCTCGCTGCAGCTAATTATTCCTGTAACGCTAGCGCGCGTTCCATTTGCCTAAATTCCTAATCCGTTCCCCTCCTCTTTCCCCAAGGGCCACCCCCTCGCTTATGTCAGCTGGCGTACACAGGCGGAGACATATGGCGACCCCGCACTCGCTTTCTTGCCACACGTTGTTCTTAAAGCGTACAGTCCGCGATTTGCATATCACTTGAGAACAAGCGATCCCGCGCAATAAGAAATTCGGAGCGGAATTGGATTTGACTCCTTCTCGTCGCGCCCTTCTCTCCTATCGCTTCGTTCTTTTTTTTTTTTTTTTCTTTCGCCGCTCCTTTCGCGCGTTTTCACGGCGGCATCTCTTCTTTAAACATTTTTACAACCGACGGAGAGACGCGCGATATAGAGTCTTAAAATTTCACGGATCAAGTAGTAACTGTCCGAGGATAACGATTATGTTTCTTCTTTATTCCCCGGCATCTGGAGATGATGGATGCAGAACGAGCGCCGGAGCGAAATGGTTTCGCAAACGGTCAAAACGGTGTTTCGCGCGCTTCGAAATCGATACGTACATACGTCGCGCGTACACGGTGTTGTACCGTGTCACGTGATCGCGGTGCATATGTTATATATATATAAATGTATTTACGTATATAAATTGAACGAAATTTGACGATCTATCAACTTTGATCTTTAATCTTCGGCGAGGATGAGATTTGTATTTACGTAAAATTTGCCGCTCGCTTGTTCGCAACATTCATTTGCGAATCTATTTATTAAACCTGCAATTTTAATTTGTTGAAAATGCTGCGAATTAATGCGAGAAGTGCACGCGTGAGTTTTACCAATTTACATGCTAAACGAAATTTATTTACTATTTACGCAATTTACAAGCCAAGCATTTCATATTAAATAAATTTGTTAGTTAGTTAAGTAATTCCGTTCGCGTTGATATAAATTTCATGAGTTGATCGATTAATTTAAAGAGTTCGCTTAATCATGTACATGTTACAATCGAATCGCGCAAAGAGTTTTCGAATTTTCGGTGAAATGCGATGTTTTTTGAACAAATCATCGACGTAATCATCAGAGGAACCAACGAAAATCAGATACCGATTATTCATTTGATGAAACGGACTAACTACAACGATAATTACCCAAACTAAATTTCGTCGAATATAATTATCACTATATACGCATCTCCATTTTACGATACATATGTAATTGATTGATGTAAACAACGAATATACACACATGCTTAATCGTAAACCTGTAATATACACACATCGAACAGCACAACACACGATATTGTGTTTCTCTATTAGCACACATTCGTTTTTTTTTTTTTTTTTTTTTTTTATTGGAAGTCATCATTACATGTAGAATGACGATGGATCGATCGAGATGAAAGAAACGTCGCGCGCGATATCGATTTTCTCGATCACTCTCTCGGACGGAACTTTCCGGGACTCTCTGATCTGTACTTCGGAGAAAATTCTGCGATCTGCTGGAACCAGTGATTACCGCACTCATTTTATTCGAGAGTTTTCTAACTCAACTATCTCCGTCCTCAGCGTTTCCTTTTTTTTTGTTCGCTATCTCCCTCCCTCTGTTTTATAATTGCAGAAAAAATTCTCCTTTCGGTGAATATTTTAATTGGATCTCTGTTAAAAAATTTTCCGAACGAAAAAACGATCATCACACGGAAAAAATTTCACGTTTCTGCGCCAAATTATTCTACGAAAATAAAGAGAGCGCATTTCGAGAGTAATAATAGTTGTTTCTCTATTTGCTTGTTGTATCGAAATTTGCAATGGTTTTTTGTTTTGCAAAATTTTACTCATTTCGAATAAAATCTGGTGGCGACAAAAAAAAAAAAAAAAAAATTAGTTTATTTCGGGATGTCCGACACACACATTAAAAGTTTTACCCTACGGATAAGTCAGTTTGCGTTGTACGTGGAGGGCAAAGTCAAGCCAAGTTGTATTACCTTGTTCTTGCTTGTTCTTCTCTATAGACATGCAGGCGATACGCCACTCCTGAAGTTCGGGCGAGGGGATAAGACCCGCGGAGCCAGCCGCGTTATCCTTTCGCGCCTGCCACCAGTGATGATCGTCCTTGCTGATGATCTGCAGGATATCGCCGGTCTTGAACGAGATCCCGGCCTGCGCGCAGGGTATCAGTTCGTCCTCCAACGGATCGTAGTCGAATTGCGCTCGAACGAAGATCTGTCGGTGCGAGTAAGAGTCGCGTTAAAAAAGTTTTTAGAAAACGATAAAACTCGGATGGTGGTTGTAAAATCACTAGTAGACTCGACGTCAAGGATTTCACCATGTGTGCTGATATATAAACTCAATGAGAAAAATTTGTTACTCGTCGAAGAGTGTAATAAAAAAAATTTGAGAGAATAAAGAAAAACGTTTTACTTAACGTTAACACATACACACACACACGTACAGTAAAATCGTTGACACATCCATCGGATTAGTGAGTAGTTTTAATTAATTATAACAACAACGGATCGTCGATCATAAGATGTGACTAGGACAATCGTTCTACGGACTATATCGATCGCTGATAAGACCTACACAGCTCTGCGCTAGAACATAGCGAAACATATTTCTAGATATTGCGAGGAAAGCGAGAAAGATGCGACGTAGTAATATAAAGCGTTGGCGATAGCTCTTGCAGAGAAGAAAAATATTAATATATATATATATATATATAATATAAACAATTGTATTATAAAAGAAACGTACAAAAAATCAGAGCGCTCGCAAGTTCGTCCGAAAATTGCAGTGTTGATGTTACTCTAAACACGGCGCATACATCATTGTTGTATCATACGACTCATGAAAATATTCCGCAAAATTCGCAAGTCGTCTGACGTAACCAGCGATCGACTCGTAGCTCGATTTCGCCACATCGCTTATGAAGTTTTTAGGGAAGAAAGAAGGGGGAGGCCACACGCGGGACAATCCAAATGAAAAAAAGAAAAAAAAACAACAACAACAAAACAGATATGACGTCGCTGTATGACGTTTTACAATTGGTACGCAGGGTGATCGACACAAAAGGGTTCGTTTTTTCTTTTTTTTTTTTACAGTTTTTCAATCGGTTACAGTTATCGGCTCGGAAGAATTCTTTCGATCGGGCGGGGACACGAGTGAGCGGTACAAGTGCGAGCTCTTTGTCGTAATATGCGACTATAGCGCAACCGGTAGCTTTTTTGGTCATCTATAGCGATACATAATATGCAGAGTACATTATGTGTGTAAAAATAGGCATACATACATACAGTTAATATACACATGTGTATATATATATATATATATTTTAATACACATATATATATATATATATATATGTGAATTCCGTTTTACAAGAAGCTCAAGCACTAGTTGCTGCACATCACGCAAAACAGACGCACACGTATTTTGCACGCGCGCCCAACACGCATATCGGGAGGGATGCACGATGCAGAGAAGATATATGCCGCGCGGCCACTACATGAAGTGAGTGTGAGTGAACGGCGCGATTAATGGGGGTAAGTATGATGAAGAGAAGAGAGTATTATTTGCAGAGAGAAGTGAGGAGACAAGAGATGAGAGAGAGAGAGAGAGAGAGAAAAAAAGAGAGAGAAAGTGCGCGGTTCCTAGCGCATGTATCATTCTTCACGAAACACCGAGGTTTACTTATATAAACGCAGGATGTATGTGTTTTCATATATATATACATATATATATATGTGTGTGCGTATTACGCATATGTGAAGGATTGATGTAGGAGAACGAAAGGGGAATGAGAACGCGTTCATCGATTTCTCGTACGAATATTACTCTCGCAGTCCGCCCGATATTTCGTTCGTATAATTGTATCGCTTTTAATTACAACTAAGAATTTTCATGAATATATCCAAAAATCAGAACATCGACAATCCCGGATTAATTAACGCGTGTGCACTAATTAAACGCGCGTCACGTGGGGGGGAGGGAGAGACGGAGAATTCGCGAGTGAGGAGCACCGGCTGAACACATTCTGCGGCTTTCCCGTCCGGTGTAGTTTGAAATATTTTAAAAGCGCGTTTGTTTCTTTCAAGCACAAAGAGTCGGACATTGAAATACATAAAAAAAAAACACACACAAATCTTCTAATTTAATATCCGTACAAGTGTATGATGAATTTGATGTGTGTCAATTAAATGTAATTATTTATTATGACGACCGTCGTTTCTTGCGACGGTTAATTCGGGGATCGCAATTTAAATAAAATATTTCATTAAAAATAACAATTTGTAAAATATATACATATTAACGTGAAAAAAATTAATTGAAACATTAAGAAAAAACTATGATAAATATGAAGACGATATGTGTATTAATATGTTTCAAGTTTCATGCGTTGTTGACACAAAATTGTTTGTTCATTGTGCAATAAAGTTATTAAGAAAAACACTATTAAATTGTAACTGTATAAGGAGAAAAAGGCGTTCGTTTTTAAAGGCGAAAACAAACAGGTGACAGGTGTGAGAAGCAAAATTCAATAACTTACGTTTATACTCTCGTACGTAGCGATCGCGAGATTTTAAGTTCTAGGTTTTCGGAAAATCTTCCCGAACGCGAGGCATCTGCAAGTATGTCGACTTTCTCGCGGAACATATCCTTAACACATATTGTGACTCCGAAGCCCGTATAAACCGTCGTCTACACGTTTTCAGAAGTGCTACGTCTACGCCAGCAGCATGTCAGCGAGTGCTCTCGTCGGAAATACACACACACACACATATATATATATATATATATATATATATATATATATATAAAGTTCTGTTTTGAAGCATGAGAAAGAAAGAGCCGTTTCCCCGCGTGTTTCTCAAACAGGATAACGATCACGTTTTCGCGAATTACGTCGAGTGCTTTGAGAAGCGAGAGAGAATTTTTTTTTTTTCGACAAAAAAAATACATAGGCGCCCAGAATTAGAAAAGAGTCACAGAAACGATGAGTAAGTAAAATATAATAATGATAAACATAGCGAAATTTTTTTATCTATCAAAAATTCAAGAATACAAACAAACAATCAAAAACCAGACTAAAGAGCAAACTATTTTTATCAGTTCAGTTTCTAATATTAAGAAAAACACACAAAAAAAAACAAAAAAAAAAGATAATTCCTGTACGCTACGGAAAAACTATGGATTTCTCTTATTTCTAAGCATTCCTCTGAGCGTCCATGCGAATAGGAGAATTCTCGTACGTGGACACAGAAGCGAACATATCGTACGTGTTTCTCGAGACCTTCCGTCGCGGAAAAAAAAAAAAAAAAAAAAATTGCTGAAGTAGAAAAGATAAATCGTTCGGCGAAGTTCTTATTTTTCGCGAGTTCTATATATATATTTTTTTTTCTCAGCGATGGCGTGTAGAGGTGATAGGAGCAGAGACAGAGAGGCATATAATGTATATACATATACATATGAATGTATATAATATATATATATATAAGTTATATGTACGCATAGCCTTCTAACTACAGCAGTCCAATCACACCAGATCAAGTGGCGGTACTTACTAACACTGGCAGAGGCTTAATCCTGAACAACTAGAGTGTTGAAGAAACAGAAAAAAAGGAAGATCAATTAATTAACATGTTCAACAGTCGCACCAAAAAAAAAAAGCGTAATACGGAATTTTTTTTTTTTTTAATCCCGAGGCCTCACCTCCCGCGCACAGTCGCGCAAGGGGAGAGGAACAAAACGTGACACAATCAACGATTGAAGAAAAAAAACCACAAAAAAAAGAAAGAGATAGCACCTACAGTTGAGTCGCACGCGCGTCAACGCTTCCGAGATGCACGGTGCGTAAAAATTGCTGTGTGTGTGTGTATGTGTGGCACATGCAGGCATTTTTTTTTTTTTTTACTAAAAAGACTCCTCGTCATTATCAAGACTGATGTGTAGTAGTTGTATTTTTCGTATTCTCGACACGAGCGTTGAGCCTTCTACGCATAAGAGACATTTCTAACTCTTTAAAAGTGGAGAAGGGAAAGGAGGGAGAAACTACCGTAACAGAACTGCAACATGTATAAGTTCGCAATATTTCAGTTCGCTGAAAATTACGATGTCGACTTCCGATCAGAAAAGTAGCAGTTTCACCGCAATTTTGAACTCGTTATAAATTACATGTCAAACTTTTTTACAACGGCTTTAAAGACATTTGCACTGAATCAGCAGATTGTTTATTGTATGTACTATAGAAATTGCTTTATCGAGGGGAAAAGGACTTATCGCGCGCGACAACATGATTTTTCGATATTCTCCGTGAAGCGTGCGCGCGTAGATTATCGTAATTAAAACTGGGATACGTGCCCAACACCTGCTGTGTGCCGAGCGTACGAAGTAATTTCGAGCTCTCTCGCATCTCTGCGGCACGTGTGATGAGCGTGGCGCGGAAATGCGAGTTTTGGTGAACGAAAGAGAGAAAACGGAGAGAGGAAACTCTCTCTCGATGCCGGGGAAAGTCGGGGAGGAATCGAAGCGGACTTTGGTACCGCGTACAAGTTGGTAACGTACAAATGTGTGTTCGTGATACGCCTCGCGTGAGAAGAGAGGGAGTAAGAAAGAAAGAGAGAGAAATACCTTTACGCGCGTGTTGCGTGAAAATAAAACAAGCTGCGGTGTGGGCACAAGCTGACGGAAGGTTTTTTTTTTTTTTTTTTTTTCGTTTTGTTTATCTCCGCGCAATCTCCGTGAAGAGAGAGGTCTGCAATTACATCATCGTTGATAATAACGCGATAATTTTAGACTTCCTCCGAATTTCGCAAACGATCCGACTTTTTACAAACGGAGATCGTTTGCTTCTGTTCGAGAGATATTTTTTCTGCGTCTTTCAAGGCTTTGCTTCTTCAGGCATTTTTTTTCGCAATGACTTCATTGTCACGTTGCGGCTGTTTTTGCTAGCAAAAAAAATGCTTTTTACATCCTAGGATGACGAGCAATAATATAACGGTTTATGATACAAGGGAATGAAACACGTAAATATATGTATACGGGAAATACGTAAATATGTACATCTAATTACAAAAGGGAAATAGCAGAAGTTTTGAAACATCGAAATAATGTACAGAAGAAAATTAAAGAGAACAATTAGTCCCGTAAAATAGACCCTGTGGAATCGGTTTTCATAAATAAATTTACTCACTCAACGGTACTTGAATTTTATCTTCACTTTTCGCGGAGTTATTGTTTAAACACAATTACGACGTGATATTA
This sequence comes from Pseudomyrmex flavicornis, assembly GCA_014825475.1. NCBI lineage: Eukaryota > Metazoa > Arthropoda > Insecta > Hymenoptera > Formicidae > Pseudomyrmex > Pseudomyrmex flavicornis. Next base: position 88,329 of record QVNW01002203.1, read on the forward strand.
ACACTTGAATTACCACCGGAAACATAGTTCGCTCGAGTTTCGGCAAACCGCGTTTATTTGTTAAACAACAACGTCAACAAGCTACATCATCAGAAGCGTGAAATAATGCGGCGAGACAAATTGGACCTTGAATTTAATTATTCGCGCAAGTATGCGAGTTGCAACCGCCACCGCTCCTACATGACGTTTTTAACGACAGATAGATATAGCACCTGCACGCACATATTCCGCGAGAAATTTCTATTCTATCTGATTACAAATTCCTATCTCGCTTCGATTCCGGACGGCGGGAATAATGACGACGAGGTCCTTTTATTATGAAACCGATTCCAGGAGGAGAGAGAAAGAGAGAGAGAGAGAGAGCAACGACGATGCGCGTCCTCAAACTTCAGGCCGCACTATTCGAATAAAGTCACCGCGATGTATAACATATATGCCGCAATACGATTGTGCACTATCCCATCCCGTTTCCATAGTAACGTCGCCAAGAGAGAGAGAGAGAGAGAGAGAGAAGGGACAGTGCATGGACATGGGACGACGTACGGGGCTTCGTGCATAGTGAAAGCTGCGGTTTTTTTTTTTTTTTTTTACATCAAAGAAGGAAACGGGAGGCGAGCAATGTTGGGGGATAGCGCGCAGGAGGTTTTGACTGTGGTATGCCGTTGATGGGATTTTCATGGAGGAGGAGGAGAGCGAACACCGGGAAAAGACAATTCTACTCAGTGATATAGCAGGTACTGCGACTATCGACAACTCGTCTGGTGGACTGACTGCTGATGCTGCTGAATCCTCTTGTCGATTTCCATCGGGACCTCGGAACTATCCGCCTCGCAAGAGCGAGCGCTTCCCGGGCGCACGGAGGCAAAGAGGGGAACGGAACGGGGAATGAAAACAGAGAGAGAGAGAGAGAGAGAGTCTTTGTATCGCGAAGCAGAATAAACCCGGGCTGAAAATTTCGCAGCGGCGGATTTCTATCGAGGCGGATTCCGCTCGATTGTGCTAACAATGCACCACCACCGTCGTTGCGCACTTTTCATCATCGATTTCAGCCGTGATTGAAAAAAAAAAAAAAAAAAATACGCATATACACGGGCGCGCGAGTGTCTTATCGATAATGCGGCAATATTGTCTTTCAATTTTAACGAAGACGGATTCTGTTCTGTCGTACAACAATCACGAGCAATGTCTCCTTTGAACGGATCCCAAAGCGTTTAAAATCAAACTAAAAATCGGATTCGGCGCTGCTTCGCGACACGTTCTTCAAAAAGGAATAAGGCAAGGGGGAAGGGGGTTTTGAAAGATCCTATAAATTGGATCGTAAAAACGTCACACAGATGATGAGGGAGGAACACAGATACATAAAGATTACCTATTTTTTTTATCCACGCATACTGCAATTAATTTGTGTGTGTGTGTGTGTGTGAAAAAAGTGGTGCGTGAAGGGGGTGGACAACACACATAAAGATGTGAAATAAAGATTGCAATTACCGAAAACATCTTTCGATCATCGTTCGCGCGGATCTACTCGCTGGGACGGATCCCAGCGTCGCTCTCTTTCTTCGGATTTACTCCCGGAACTCACATTCGCTTTGGCGATGCGAAATTTCATAGACGCTCCCACGCGCGCGATCGTCGCAGGAATGCGATCGCGCGCGTTGAGAATCGTTTCTCGGGGAATATACATCTATCGTTCGCGCGAGAAGAGCGGAGGATGTCATAAATCGAAAGTCGTTCTTGCCGTCGTCGGTGAGCAGACGAATATACGCACACGTGCCGTGAATGCAATCCGAGAAACGTGCGAGGTTGAGGAATCCGTTCGACGGAATATACAGAATTTCGTATTGCCGAGCATGTTTAATTTGTGTGAAAATTTCCGTAATTTGTATCCCCATTTCCGAAAATAATCTCCCACATCTCTTCGTGGGAAGAGAAACGTGGTCTCGAAAAAATTTCAGTCTCTTCAAATTTCCTCGTAAATAATAATAAAACAAAAATTTGTTTAAAAAATATTTTTGTCGTATATCAATTATCGACTTTGTTATCGCCAAAACCAATTTGCAAATAAACTTTGTTTTCGAGATAAACGTCATTCGAAACCGATATCTCCCGCATTCACTCAATTCCAAGATCGAACTATAAAGTTCTCGGAACGTCTGACGGAAATCTGCGGGAAACTCTCTCGCTCGAGACATTCGGTCTCGAGATGTCTCCTCGCGCGGAGCGATAAAGTGTCAACAGCGATCGTTGCAGGCGCGTGATCGTCGCAAGGTGCGAGAGCGATAAACGGGCGGTAATAGGGGTTGCGACAATACAGAGGGCATGTTCGACACATCCGAGCGTGCGTGCGTGCGTGTGTGTGTGTGTGTCGTGTATGCGCGCACGTAGGGGCGCACGCGCGCGCGTGTATGTGTATCGTTCGCTGATTCTATTTCTATGACGAACAAGAGGTCACGTTACAGGTGACGTGCCGACGACTCGTGGTGTGTTCCAGCGGTTCATGCTTTATTATATCTTCGTACAATGTGAGTGGTTGGGAGGTGAAGGTAATAACGCTACTGTCGTTGCGCTTTCGCCGATGCTGTTGCCGCTCTCGCCTAAGGGTGCGATCGAGAGGGTATGTGTATGTGTGTGTGTGTGTGTGTGGAGGGCCCGAGAGAGTGATAGCTTCGGAAATGCAACGTGAGCAGTCCGGGGGAGGGGCGTGAAAGAGGGTGCTTATCGTTACTGCGCGAGGGTGCATCGCTTCCCGTGTAACACGTGGGAGATAGTGTGCCCTGCCCTCGTTTTGCTGCTCGTCATCGCCTGGGGGAAGGGAAGAATGTTCCTCTGTTTATTCGTGAACGGAACGTGTTGCCGCTCCGTGCCGAGAGGGGCGCACGCGCGTGCGCGCGCACTAATTATCGGTCGTAGAATTAGTCGTGTTTCCCTTCAACGAATACAACACGGACGCATGAGACAGCGAACGATTAACCCTTTCAGCGCTCGTACGTTTTTTTTCTTTTTTTTTTTTTTTTTTTTTTGTCCTTCGCGCGGCGGAATTGCCGCGTATTTCCCGGCGAAATTCGCCCGGAGGCGTGTGTGTTTAATTTTCGAGATGTGTAACATTTACACGAGCGTGAAAATGACAGTTAACGTTCATCCGTTCCGCGTCCTTCCGGCACTCCCGAGAATATGATAAAATTGTATATTTCGGAAAAAATATATATAATGGTCTATATATATGTATATATTATGTGCAACCACACATATTGTGTATATATATATATATATAAGTATTCGTCACACCAAACAATGTGAAGTATACACATATCGTAATATTTCGATAAGAGATCTGCGTAGAAGTTTTTGTTTCTTATATAACACATCCATAAAACTTTCCAGCACAACGTTTACAACGCTTTTACAAAATCTAATCCAATCAAGCCGTTTTGTACACTCGTGTGTATGTATATCAGAAGTATATAGAGTGTGTGCGAAAGAACGAGGAAGAGTAAGGTAATATATCACGTTCTCAACGCATTTGCTTCCTCCTCGTTGCATTTCTACGTGATGTATTACGAGAGAACGAGAGAAACTGGGCGCTACGTTTAATAAAAAAAAAAAAAAAAGAAAAAAAAAGAACAAAAAAAACCATACGTAGAGAGATGTGCGAACATAAGCAGATGTACATGTAAGTACGGAGTATTTACATACGAATGCTACGTCACATCAAGACATATCGAAATTATAATCAGAACTGAATCGCACATTTAATATATATATATATATTAAAATTAATAACAATATTACTTCAATCCATCTGTCGAAACTAAAATCGTATATGTACAATAATCAGAGAGAAGCTTCTACAACGATTATAAATTTGCTCGACGTCGCAAACACTTTTTAGATTTAAGATTCACAAGTATTTCGGTCAGGTACAGAATATCGTCGAAAATTAAATGTTCATTCTCAGGTACGAAGAAAGAGGAAAGCGTCTCACTTGAAGCCGTCGTTATTGTATATATGCGTGGGTTTTTTTTTTTTTTTTTTTTTTTTTTTTTTTTTTTTTTTTGTTCGTCGGTGGATGCGCCCGCAGGTTTTATTTTGCTTCGAAATCAAATCGCGAGACTTACATTTATTATAAACAACAACGATTCGGATTTATTCGAGCCGGAAACAGACAACGAGTTATTTACGGTTTTTACCCTCAACTGCATGTACGGAAATTTTTGCACGTGTCGACCATTCGTGAGTAATAAATGTCGCAAAAAAAAAAACAGAGTGCCACGTCCTTTCCTTTCCAAGAATAGAATTTAATTAATTCATTGCTCATTCAGGAAAAATTAATACGGAAAATCAATAGTCTTGTATGATAAATAATACGTAAAATACGTGTTTTTGTTTTAATATTAACTGCTATAACTGTGTGAGATGTCGAAAATATCACCTACGATATCAAAAATGAATTCAAACAAAGCGACAGATTTAGCTTGAGTGAAAGTCACTTTTAAGTTGTGTCGTCCGTCTTTCTGGACAATCCAATGGTTTACGAGGCAATACGATCGCCTCGAGAGGCCAATAAAAAATGAAATAAAAAAACATCTTAAATTACATTACACCAGGCTTGCGCGTAATCTACACAGTCGCGAGTGAATCCGTGCAAGAGAGACACAATGATTAATGATCCAAGAGAGAGAGTTTCTCGACTATACATATATATATTAAAAAAAAAAACAAAAAAAGACAAAAAAAAAACAAAAACAAAAAAAGACAAAATCCAGCAATGGATTCACACAACCTTTTACGTGTATATGCACTTGTATATATGATGCAGAGGGCTACCATCGGTCAAAAAGAAAAGCGTCAGTTCGCAAAGATGTCCTTCATGCAGGTGAGGGTAATAATGAGGGGTGTAACAAAAGCTTCTTTATATATGACAAAAAACACAAACAACATTCCAACACATGTGGAAACGAAAGTGTGCATTCCTTTTATATATGTACATATATATGTATATATATATATTTTTTATATATATGTATATATATGTACTTCTTTCTCTCGTAGTGTGAAACACTATATCGCAAACTATCGTCAAACGAGATGTTTGTCTGATCCAAACGTAGAATAAGAAAACAAAATCAGAGAAACATAGAGAAAGAAACAAGAGGGAAGAGTGAGAACAAAATTACAAGAGACAGAGAGTATGAAAAAAAGAGAGAAAAACAAGAAAAAGAGAGAGAAAGATAAACCGGAAAGAGAGAAAGAATGAGAGCGAAAAAAGAAACATGCACGCGCCGTGGACTCGAAAGCGCCGACCAAAGCGTTTTGTTACACCGCTCTCGTACCGACTTGACCTTACATAAATACAAGATCATATGTATACAACATATAATGTTTTTATATCTATTTATAATAATATTATGGCATAAATTTCATTTTATTTTATTTTTTTTTCTAACAATATCGTCCCATTGCGCACCGCAGAGGAGCGAGATATTAGCGCCGACCCGTGATTCGCAAAATTCACGCCGTGCGGTCGAAGACGTCGCAATGCAACGCAAACGTTAATACCGAATAATCCCGGCTGAATGAATGTCATTTTCTTATGTTAATATTATCAGAACAGGTCACGGAGAGCAGCGCGCGGGCGCTATCTCGTTACTAGACTTATGTCTGTGACGTTAACGTGAACTTTGAGCACGGGTCAGCGCGGGGACATCCAACTGTATGTATATATATGTATATATGCGCTGCGCGCTACGAAATTGACGTTGCCGGACACACAGAATGCAATTTTCCAACAATTTCTTTGTTAAAAAAAAAAATCGCATTGTCGCGGTAACGCAAATTTTGCGCGAACACTTGTCTGAATTTCACATGTTTTCTCGAAATATTAAATTTTTCTTTCGACCGCAACGAACGTCAATTTCGCAGCTATTTACGTGACACTTGCGTGTGTGCCGCAAGTGTGATTATAAATCCTAAAGAAAAGAGAGAGAACATTATATAATATATATGTATATACCATGCGACTATATAATCAATGTCCTGTCGCCTGTTGTTAATTGTTGCAACAAACGTACAGGAGACTCGTATATATGTATAATATCTACATCAACAATGCGAGATAAGCGATTTAAGATGACAAGACATCTCTTTATACAATGTGGACAAGTCGCGAAGAAGGGTAATGTGTGTCGTATACATCTATATTCGAACGAGAGTACTGTACATGTTTCATATATATAACTGCAATATATACTACTTATATTGCGCGACATCTTCGGACAAGTTTCGCGAAAAAAAAAAAAAACAAACAAACCAAAGTATGTACAAAAAAACGTCCTTGTCGGGGCACGACGCAAGAATTGCGAGCTGAAAATGGAAAATACTGCAAACGTTGCGAATACACGTATAAAGCAAAACACGTATAAAAACGTGTTTTATTCCGTCAATGTGTTTCCCATCAATCTTCCCGGATTGAGGGAGCGAGATTGTTTCACGCGCGCACTGATGTGAAATCGAACTTAGGCGCGAAACAACACAAAAGAGCGGCGGCTGTATATTACCTAACATACATATATATATATATATATATATGTATAAAAAAAAAAAGAATCTTAATCCAGGAAAAAAATTTATCGAGTTGATCTTTTATTCGAAATTTGAACGTTGTTATGCTGAAAAAAAAAAAAAAAAAAAAAAAATAACCGACGGAACAGTGCGGTAATATGTTCAGGTTTACAAAGACGCGCTGCGAGCGCAAAGGCCGGTGTTTCTCGGTACGCTAAGCAACGTTATATCTGAATTCTCCTTTCATCGTAGCAATAAAGGATTAATAAATTTAATAATAGTAATATATAATGTGTATTGTGTGTGTGTGTGTGTGTGCGTGTGTGTGTATTGTACGTGCTCGTGTATACAAATTACAACCGGTGAAAACCTCTGTATAGGATCGCACCTCTCTCTGTAATGCGCGCAACAATGTTGCAATTTCTGATAGAATTTCGAAATCGAGCCGCGCGACCTTTCGTTGCGCGCTTTACGGAAATAAAACTATGCCGCGCGCAACATCGGTTTCGAATTAACATGATCGGAGTTACGCTGATTTAACTTCAAAACTGCTTGCGCTTTGAGCACGATTCGGATTCTGCTTTCACTCCCTTTTACCGATTATCGCGCTCGAGAACGTATCTTGCATTAAACGGCGAAACGTGATTGCGAATATGAGGCGGAGCATCCGCGATGGAACGTGATTGCGAATATACAAAGCGAAGTATATATGTTCGCGTAAACGTCTCTCCCCTGATTCAGGAGAGAATTCCGGAGATAGGATAGAGAAGAAAAATCTAATATAAATTCACGGATTTATGAATGAATTGATAAAACTTTCGAATCGTCGTCATTTCATTTCGTAAGAAATAATTGCAATAGAATTTCAGTGGAAAAGTTTTTTGCAACGCGAAAGAAGAAAATTCCAAAAAAATCAATTGTTGTCCGGCGCGCGAAACGAAAACTGAGCAAACAAGATTTGTTGAGAAAGATTTGTGTAGCGGACGTGTCAAACATTGAATCATCCGTGTGGGTTTAAATATTTTCGAAACTGTCAGTCGACAAACAACTTTTTGAAAAAGTGCTGTTGAAAATTTCGCCGTAAACGAGTGAGCGCGCGTATCCGGTTTATAAAATCCGTTATCCGCGCGCGATTCCATTTGATCGTGTTAGAAAACCGAAAATTGAAAAAAAAAAAAAAAAAACCGCGTCACTTCCATCAATTTAATGTACACTGTGAAATCCAATAAAAATTTACCGACCGACGTTAGCGTTAGAAATCGATAGAGAGAAAAAAAAATAAACAAAAGATATTATGTAAAAGTTCCATGTTTATTTTCCATGTTTATTTCCGCTCCCGCTCTCACGTAATTAGTTCAAAACGCAAACACGGAGTCAGAAGAGAAAGTTCTTGTCGCTTCGCGCCGCGCGTCCGAGAATTTCAACGTTTCCACCAAGAACTTGCGCGCTCCTACGGATGAGAAAGCCCGAGCGCTAATTACTGAAACTTCAAATACGGCCGGACGTAGAGCCATAGCAAAATTCGTCGTCGAACGTGTCCAACTATTCGGGAATATTGCGCGTAAGCTGGCGCACATAAACCCGCCCGGATACCAGTTTCCGTTCTCTCCGTCATCAGTGTTAACGAAGATTAGTAGATTCGAACTATCTCGAAGTTGCGCCGTCCGCGAGAAATCTCAAACGCGAACATCTTTGTTTCGATATTTAGTTCAAAAGATTTAAAAAAAACAAAAAAAACATTATTACATATATTTCTCTCTTCCGCGAAAAAGTACGATAAAAAGAAAAACTTTTAGAAAAAAAGTGACCTATTTTACATCAACTATTGTCAGTAATTTTGAAACTTTCTGTTAATTAAAATTGTTTCCAATTTTTAATTTCAGCTAAGCGAATGTAGACTCTTTTTTTACTATTACTATTTTTTAAATCTATTTTAGGCTCGCTCTATAAACGCTTTCTGTGTTTCGTAACAATATCAGGGGACATCTGTTGGAGAAATATTACGATGTTATTTCTAAAGTTTCTCGCGCAAACTACCGCGTTTGAAACCGTATAAAATTCACGTGTGCAATTAGATAAGAGATTTCGACATAATATATATTCCGTCTTTGTGAAAAGATCAAACTTATTTCCCTTCTTCGCTGCTGTTAATAAGTGTGAGGCGCGCGAGACGTATTTATCTGTTATAGCGGATTATTGCCACATGCAACGCAAAGTGGACACTATTAACCATCTCTTCCCGTAAACCTCTTGTGTATAAGCTCTCTTGGCGGGCTACCTTAGATAGAATTACGCAGGGAACTGTAGACAAACTACGAAACTATCGATCGGGGAAACTAATCGCACATCCCTCTGTTCGTTATCGGGCCCGGAGAAACTTTCCCCTAATCGCTGAGAGCGGATAATAGGCAGAGAGACTTTCTCGCCACTTTATGTAAGTTCTTGGAAGTAGACCGCAATAATACGCTCTTCCCGGCTTATGAAGCGAAATATGTTCATGCTAGAATTTCACTGGCCAAGTGCGAATCGTCGTCCCGTATTGGTCGCTTATTTTTCGCTTCTGCTTTGCGCGCGATGATCCTATACGCGCGTTCAATGTTGCGGAAATTGACGTTTCTCGCTCTAAGTTCTCAATTAGAGGGACTCTCGAAGTATCTTGGGACCGTGATCAGAAGACCGTGATAGAAACTAACGCAAACTATTTAAGCGATTGATAGATTACGCTTCGAAGCATGTCCCTAGGTTACAATCGATATTAATAATATATATAGGACGTATAGTGGTGACTAGAAGATCGAGTTTGGTTTTGTAACAAATATTTTTTAACAACAGAGAGGAACGTAAATACGAAATAAATAATCCGCTCTACATTCTAAAATAAATAATCCATATTATCTGAATTTTTTTTCAGGTAAAACAAATAAAATATTAAAAAATTGTAAATATCTCTCTCCTATATCGTACACATAAAAAATATAATTAATTACTTAGTGTGCTTATATTTATTTCCATTTTAAATTTTCTAATGTGTGCTCTTTTAGTCACGTGCTCGTATTTTAAAATTGTTAGATATAATTAAAAACTAGGGGTTTTAATAAAGAATATATTATATTAGGGTAGAAGCCTAACGCGCGTAATTCCCAGCTACCTACTTAAGAGTTTGCTCATCTACTTCTAAGATCACTATAAAGTCAGCGATACTGGAAGGCGTGAAAGGTTTTACCTCGAAAAAAAGCCTGCACAATTCAACCGACTAGAGAAAAAGAATGTGTTTCTCTATCATAAACGCGCGATCTAACCGGATTGGTTTTGCCGAGATCGATCATCGTTTTTTTAATTTTTTTTTTTTTAAGATTTTCGCGATCGCAACGCCGAGAGCGGATTCAGACGACGTCTCGGCGTGCTCTCGGTGGACGAGGAGGTGCTCTTGGACTTGTTCTTGGACGCCTTGGGCGTCTTCTCTTTGCTCGTCGTAGCCGCAGAGGTTTTCACCGGTTTCCCGGATTTGTTCGCGCTGCCTCCCGAGCTCGCGCCCGTGGAGGCCGCGCAGATCGCGGGTTTGCTGATGGACGCGACAGTGTTCTGGGATTGGGTTTGGGTGATGTTGGGTCTTACTTGTACCTCGCAGGGGGGCGGCGCGCTCCTGTACGACGGCACGATCTTGAATGTCACCGATCCTCGTGCCTCCCGCTGAAACAGTCGAAAGGAGAGACCGGCTCTTTAGAAAAACGATGCATGATTCATAGCGAAGAGCGCGCGCGTCCGTAAGCTCGCGATTCCGGAAACACATGAATCTATTTTCCGATACGAAAAAAATCATATTCGAGATTTCCAGAGAGTACTGGAAATCTCTCTCTCTCTCTCTCTCTCTCTCTTGTTTTATAATAAAAAAATAAATAAATAAAATAAAATTTAACTAAAATTTTAGTTAAATGTTTTTATTTGTAGTTTCTATTTGGTTTTATATTCGGTTACGTTTCTTATCAAAGAAAACTAAAACACAAAAATAATAATTTCATACAATTCGATTTCGGAGACGAGTGATGAGATTTACTTCGCGGGAATGTAATTTCACGAAAATACACACATATTGTGGCATGATGTGCACTCACCAGAATCTTTTGTAAGGCATTAACGGACTGATTCTGAACCGGTATACCGTTGATTTCTCTGATCTCATCGCCGACGTGAAGAGTGGCTTGTCTGTGGATCATACCGCCGTGCATAATACGTGCAACGAAGCACTGCCCGTCCTCGTTCATTTTCAGCGTGATTCCCTGCGAAGCGACGGAACAATGCGAAAATGGATTAAATGCAGTGTACGCTCGACGGTCTCGGCTCGAGGTCGGCGAAACGGCACGTTTTCTCGTCTCCTCTGCCGCCTCGCCGCCGCAAAGTGCTTTCAAGTGCCACTCACCATCGGCTCGTCCGTGTTCTTCTGGAACTGCACCAGCCTGACGCGAGTGATCTTCTCGTCTAAATCGCCGTTCTGCCCTTCGAGGTCGTCGCCGCCGTTCAGATACGTGAGCATCGGCGGCGGCGTCACTCTGGTGGCTTCCTCACCGTAGACCTCATGGCTGGCGACATCATGCGCTTGCAGGAGCGCCTGAAACAGATCGCGGGGAAGCAAAATTGCAAATTAGATTCTCTCGACTGTCTTTCCGGACCTACACACGCACACACACGCAGAAGTATCTTCTAATTTAACCGATAGTCCGGGTCTACGTGAGTTTTTTTTTTTGTATGAATAGTAGATACGGTAATCGGAAAGGAAAAGAGAGAGAGAAGGAAAAGAGATGCACATAAATTTCCTCGGACGTGTTTCGCTCGCGATGCGGGGGAGAGCTTTGTGTATCTCTCTCGACTTCGTTAGTTATGTAGTTTACTCGTACACATTGGTGTGCGTCATAAATAAAATAATCTCCTCGATTGCGCAAAAAGGCAAACAGCGAAATATTGATTGCTGATTGTGCTTCCCCCCCCTTCTGCAATATGCACGTGACGCGAATATGAATATTGATCTCGTTATCGATGAAAATAGATTGCTTTATCGCGAAACGCATCTCGTATACGTAAATACGCGCGTGAGAGAATGTTTGTTTGATGAAAATGATACACACAGAGATACACTTTTTTTTTTTTTTTTTTAATTAATCCAATTATCATTCCTTGAATTATCGACGCATAATTGAACGCACACTTCGCGATCGCGGAGTTATGTTTTACGACGTACGTGTTTGCAATATACTTTTCATACATGCGCAAAAAAAAAACGTTAATACGCGCGCGCATCAAAAGGCAACGTTAAACCGAAAGATCGTAAAATATGCACTTTAATCTACATTTAAATTATCGGCTTCCATTAAAATTCAAATTTGAATTTTGATTTTAATGACGAGCCGCGGGACACACGTGATACACAAATAAACAATATTCTACTTCACTGCGTAACATAATAAATGCACTTACAAACATCATGTTTTCGTTACGTATTATGTATTTCGTTCTTTCGATTTTACAGATTCACATACATGTACCCTCCCGTGTATGTCGCGGAGTCGCGCATTTGTTTTGATGGAAGTGCGCACGCGGCGCACCAAAAGAAACACCTCTCGTAAACGATTTGTCTCACTTATATATCGCGTTAAGAAAGCGCGCCATTTTTCATAATGACAGCTTTTTATCGACCTGGTTATAGTGTCAGAAGTGTGTGTCGGCGGCGATGCATGTGACGCGTACAAATCGTTCCCGAGGAGAAAGAAACACGGTTCGCGATACTCGCGACGTTCGCGCCGACGTCGGCGACAACGTCTGCGCGTTGGAAATCCGCGATTTTCGCAACGAAGTTGCGAAATACACGATTCGAAACTCGAATCTCCCACTAAACCCTCGACCCTTCCTTCGCGCGTGAATATTTCATTTGCTACAAAAACTAACGGAATCGCTCCTTCATTCATCTCGAAAATAAAATTAAATGTTTTCTCCAACTTTCCGAACACTTCGATTTTCAAAACGCACGAGCGACGCGATTTCAATTATTCTCTTGAAATAAATTACCTTAACTTGATTTAAATTTCATTACAAATCTAATTTTTTGATAAAATAAATACATTTCCGCGCGCGCGCGCGCATACATCACCGTTGCGTATTAAACGGTTTCGCGCGTATATAATGAATACGCTCGACTTTGCTTGTCTTGTAAACCGAATTGGCTCGGTTGAAGTTGAGTTCTCGTTTCTGACGACCGCCCAAGTCCAAATATTAATCTTAATACGCGCGATCGAGCAAAACTTGAACGGTTTCCCGCCGCTCGCATATTACCACGACGGATTGTACATAGACCGACCTTGTGAATGGCCGAGTTTGCGCGGTTCAAATAATGATATTTGATTTCTCTAAGTTCGAGCTGTTGACCGTGATCAAGCTTACAGCTTTAATCTATTATATAACTGCCCAAACCGTATCGAGCGAGTTCAACGTTTCGTTTACGTAGCGAATCGCACGATCTTCGGTTTGACGACGTTGCATTCGATACCCTCCCCCCTCCCCCGATTTCCATAATTCTCGATCGATTGTCTGTTCGCCGCCAAACACCTCTGCGTCTCTATCTCTCTCGGCGAAAATTTATGCAAAATAGTGACGACAACAAAATCAATTATCATTTAAACAACCAACGATTGTTGCTTCTGCGTCACACATCGATTCGGTTTAAACCTGCATTTTCCGTATTAGCGTTCCGGTTTCGCTTTAAGTAGTATGTAGAAGACAAGGCCGGGTCGTGTATCGTGGAAATTCGCATTCGGGATCATGAAAACGCTTTGTCCGTAAATGTGAAGAACACTCGAAGGGACTGGTGTACGAGAGCACACTCTCCGTCCAAGAACGGGGGAGGAGACTCTCGCTCACCTGAAACGCGGCCAAACTCATCACCTGCGACCCAGTTGATACCGCGCGACACCGTCTTTATTTCTCCTCTCACGCGCGTCTACTCTATATGCAAATCGCACGTGGAAAACACATATTTCAGATACATTGAGAATAGGAAGACAATGGCCGGGCGAAAGATGAAAAATTCGAAGGTAAATCGCTCGCAACGACGCGCGTGTAAGAAACCACGAAGAGACGAGGTTTCTCTGTGATCATGTCGAAAATATTTTCTCACAGCGATTAAAAAATACCTACTCTTGAGAAATCCCGCAAAAATTTCATTCATCCGTCACGTTGTTCGGAGATCTGGATCGCGGAGCGAGCCGGAAAAGAGCGGAGAAAAAACAAGATAATTGTCGAAACAGACAAGACCGTCGTTTCAAACGAGAAATAACCCATTAATCTTTTTGTCTCTTTGTCGCGCCATCTGCTCAAAGCGAGTCGCATAGCTAATTCAAGAAAAACGGTCTCTCCCGAGCGATTTTGTTGAGTTTTTCAATGCCGGTAATCGAATCCCGTTAATTACATTAGCGCTATTGGATATTCATTAATTGAGGACGACCAGATCGCGGTCCATTAATGTTTTTTTTTTTTTTTTTTTCAGGAATCTATTAGAGGTGAAAAAAAGCTATCAAATGACTCAACTCAATTGCGTCGAGAGCGCAATGAATATTCGTCTTCGTTTCTCTATTCTTCGCTTCCCTGCAGTTTATATATATATATATAAAAAAAAAAAAAAAAAAAAAAAA
>QVNW01002204.1:0-97420 GCA_014825475.1 Pseudomyrmex flavicornis
CCGCGCGCGTAGCTCTACACGGCGGATAAATAATTTATTGATCGCACGCGCCCGCGCTATATCGCTTCCCCCTCCCCCCCCCCGCAACAGAGCGCCCGGCAAAAGAACGATTTCGGTTGTCAATAAATAAACGTCCGACGTATCCTTCTTTATTTGTCGGCGGATAGATCATGAATGTTCGTTTTGCATTATTCATAATCCGGCATCGATCTTCCGGTCCGGCGACGCGGTCCGTGACGGTAACCGTTTTAATGGCCGCTAAAAATTTCGAGGAAGGAATATCGAATACTTCGGGCCATTATTAAAAAGATAATGAAATGAATATTTTACGCGCGCGCGAGCGTTGTGTCTTTTCTGTGCGTTATTTCGTTGCATATTTATATATAAGTTTTACGTACGAGAGTTAAAACATTAAATCAATCTGTCAAGCATAGGAAAAAAAAAAAAAGCTCTCTTGTATCGGAAAAAATTGTTCGAAATATACGATATTTAAAACATTTTGATCGCAACTCCACAATTCTCGTGGCGAATTTGTAAATTGCACGATTTGCTTTGGGGTTGATACAATCGCGCAAACTACGGTCATCATAGCCGCGTACATACAATCTGATATATGCGTGCGGACCGCGAATCAAGATAATTAGGACACGATGTAACCAGGTCGTGTCCACAGAGTGGTAAAGTGCGTTCGGTACGTGATGATCGTTTTAATAGCCCACAAAGTGACGCAGCATCACTGACGCAAATGTACATAAGTTTATAACAGTATCAACCAAAGATGTATCACGTTTACAATTATCGAATAACGTGTTGAAGAGAATGAACATCCGTACTGACTTTGTCGAAATAGTTTTGATTATTTTCTTCGTTCCGATTTGTTTCTGCTTTTTTCGGTCAATTTGTTCTTGAATATGTTCCGAATTGAAATTTTCTCTCTGTCACAAGGGAATTTTCGAAGTTCAACGAGTTGATAATATTCTCATTGGTATATCGTCAATGTTGCGCTCAACGCGCGCGCTCAATGAGCCCAAAAAGACGCAAGCGCGACTTTAATTAAAACGGGAATTTCTTTTTATCACAATTTTTTAAAATAATTAAAACTCGGACTGTGTGAAG
The DNA here is from genome assembly GCA_014825475.1 of Pseudomyrmex flavicornis. NCBI lineage: Eukaryota > Metazoa > Arthropoda > Insecta > Hymenoptera > Formicidae > Pseudomyrmex > Pseudomyrmex flavicornis. The sequence continues at coordinate 1,117 of QVNW01002204.1, forward strand.
TGTAACATGTCAAATTTTTTCATCAGCCACAGTGGTGATAAAACTCATTTTAACATAAAAATGCATTTTCTTCAGCTGCATCTACATACTCTCGTCGATAAAACGTCGTTTTTTTTTTTTGTACTCAAAATTAAAAGAACTAATTCACACTGTTGTGCGTGTAAAAACAAAAGGTGAAACACCTTTCACATAATGTTTGAATTAACTCTCCGGGTTAATTTTGATTTTAATTTTCAATTTACGAATTCTTGGAGCTATCTTATTATTAATTAGTTTTTTTTTTAAACGTGAGAAAATGAACAGCGAGAACAATTAGCTGCAATTGAAGATGTTTTCGCACAATTTTCCATAATCATGGTCAATGAATTGTACTTTTAATTTATCTAAGAATCCAAATTTCGAAAGTAAAGTCTGTACCGAAATTGACGACGGAAAATCGGACGATCGGCTTCGTTAACGGAATAAGACAGTTAATAGAAACACTTGAAAGTGTTGGTGCTGATCTGACGATTTACTTCCGTGCAATTAGTGTGTTTCACCGATTTTCATTTTGAGAAAAGTTTCTTCTATTGATTCTTTGGAGAGAACTTCGCTTGTTTCTATTTCGCTGGCAATATTCTACAGTTGAACCAGAAGCCGATGAACAAACGCGCGGAAAACCTACCTGGTGAATTTTGTATGCTCTCTTGTACGAGAAGCGCGCACGCGCGCGCTCTCTCGAAAATGCGCGAAGAGTTAGTACACATTCACAACACTCGAAAAAACACTCCCAACAAGCTACCACGCGACATATATATATATATATATATATATATATATATATATATATATCGGCTGTTCATTTCGTTCCGACAGATATCTTTTCGTAATGAAGTCACGATCCACCGGATGAAGAGATCCACCGGTCTCGGTCCAGTTTCACGGACCTCGTACGGGTCGTCCGGCGTCCCGCTGTTTCGCGACGATTCCGTTGCACGACGGTGAACGTCTCGTAAACAATACAAAGCAACCGCGCCAAACAAATATAGCCTTCGGTTTTACGGGCAAGCACACACCCGTGCGTTTGTCGCTTTATCGCCGTACGGAAAGTTGCTTTATCGTACGCGAACGCCGGCCGTATTATCTCTCTCTCTCTCTCTCTCTTTCTCTCTTTTTCTCTCTCTTTCTCTGCCGGTCGGGATGCTGCGAGCGAGATGATCGGCAGCAGATAAAGATCGGACACCTGAAATATATATATATATATATCTCGACGTGGTCCGGCAACTTTGTCGTCGGTGCTTATCGCGTACGCTTCTCTCGCCCTTCCCTTCCGCTTTGTCGGGTTTGGTTCTTTCTCGCGAGGCGTTTAACACGATCTTCCTCGTTCTCGTAACGCCACGATGCCAATCTCGCATAATGGTGGCCCATACACGTTCGTTTCGGCCGTCGTCTCGGGGATTTGAGAAGCGTCCCGATGGATTTCGATGGCCGGTTAAGATCACGATTATTAAAGCAACTTTCTCGCCGCCGATATGTCGCGACTCCTCGGAACCGGGTATAACGAATATACTTGTTAATATCGGGAACGTCAGAGAGAGATTATTAAGCGATATGTGACTAAGAAGCGTGAAAAAGATTATACACACATTGTACGTGTCGCGAAGTGGCTTCTGTCTCTTTCTCTCTCTCTCTCTCTCTCTCCGTTTCTCTCTTTCTTGCGTCTTTCAATCCGACCTTTGTATCTCTCGTGAAACGTGTTTGTACGCCGCGTACATATTGTGATGTGATTCCGGCTGATTTCGCTTAATCTGTCTTTCCGCCGGGAACTCGCCAATTTGAAGATGTCGTCTCGTAGAAAGGAATTTAGTGAACCAGGAAGAGAGAGAGAGAGAGAGAGAGAGAGAGGGAGAGACGCAGGTAAATAAAGAAGAGTCTTGTCTGTCGAAGTAATCCCAATTACAGGAGACTTCCACTCGGTCGGAAGTCACAGAGATCACAGATGGGGTCGAAGTTTCGGCTCCTTTGAAAGGATCACCAGTACTGCTTCATTCCGGGCTGGGCGTTTTCCTCCTTTGTGGATACTTTCTTCTCGAATGTGCGCGTTTGCCGACATCCAAAGGAATAAAACCTAAGCTACTATATACGTCGCGCACGCCGTAACTCGAGACAAAGACATTTCCGAAATCGTGTGCTCGCTAGACGGCAAAAGGGAACATTTAATTAGCGAGACGTCTGTTCAGAATCCGCACGCAACTTTCCGTCGGTTTCCGGCGTATTTGTTTGTGTACGGCACTTATATATCGTTTGTCACAAAATTACATATATATATATATATACACATATAACAAATATATACATGTATATATATATATATATATTGAAACTAATTAAGCTCTACATTTGCCACGTTTGCTCGAAGCTCGTGTCTCAAAATAATCTCAAGATTCTCTCAGTTCGGCTTCCTATTGCGAAATACATCCTGTAAGGTAGGCATGTTCGTGCCACAGTAACGCCGCGGTTGTCTCGGGGGGCAACAACAAGAAATGCTCGTAAAAGGGAAACGCGAACGTGTCGGACACGAGAGTAAAAAGCTTCGCAATGACGCCCATCCGCAACCCTCTTTATGGCATTGTGTTTCTGTACGGCCGGATACCTTTACCATGCATTTTGCCAGCAACGCCCTTAAATTGCTTTTCCCCACCTTGACTTTCCGTTTCTGTTTAACATTATCGTTTTTATATACGCGTCCAACGTATATACGTTGCGCTTGCGCGCTGTCGCAACGTTTATTTTTGCTTTTTTTCTGTCCTTATGCCACGCGGCCGTGCGGATATCCTTTCTGTAGTATCTGTTTGTCATTCGACGTTGTAAAATCTAAGCAATGCTTTTCTCGAAAGCTCGCAGAGATGTACGATCATTCGCGTGCTTGTGTCAACGTTGCGTCGTATCGGTTTTATTTCCTGACCGAGTTTCGCACATGACATCCTGTTGCGACATGTAATCGTAAAAGGATATTGAAGTTTCTGGTACTGTAATCCGAAAGTTTTCAAAAATAAGATTCTACTTCGACCGTCTCGGCAAACCGTTCGCGCGCGTTCGTTTATTTGTTCGGTAAATACTCTATAACGTCTAAAAGAACAATTTTTCCGATCGGTCGTGTGTAGAACGTGCGATAACAAAATCACACGTTTTCTTTTTGTTGTCAATTTGTTATTGTCTTTTTAGGTTTACAAACAATATATTTTTACAACGATGTTTCAAAATATCTAATTAATTTATTCGGTAAACGCGTCGAAATTTCGAGCAAATGATTTCAGAGTCACGAGTCGCGAATCGCCTCGAATGCCGGAAACTTGCGAAACGTCTGTATCAACCGATAACAGTCGCTTCGTAATCGCGAGACAATCTTTCAAAGCCTTCTGACAGTGGGAGTAGCAGTGCGGTCCGTTGGTAATACGCGCCGCCGCGTGTCCTAAAAGGGATGGCATTCAGCGCGCATTTAAATGGATGAGAGGTGCGCGTTCAGTGAAGAGGGTACGACAGCGGCGAGAGAGAGAGAGAGAGAGAGAGAGGCGGGAGGAGGCATGAGGGTGGAGAACTCTTGCGTCGTGCCGGATAGAAGCACCGCGCGTCCAAACTTGGTTGAATAAGCTAATGCAATCAAACGGCCGAAAGCGCTACTTACAACTTTGCCAGCTCGCGCTTTGCCGAGGCAAAAGGGGTGGCAACACTCCGGATGAGACGGAGGCAGGAAAAGGGGATAAGAGGAACGAGAAACGGTGCTTTCGGTTAGGTTAGTTGCCCCACGATGCCCCGACGAAAGTCGGAAGCGGGAACTGCGAGTCGAGCGCGCATATGCGATTCCACCAGTCGGAAATACACCGATGCAACTCTGCATCTCTCCCCCTCCCCCTCCCCTTCTTCGACTGGAACTTTAACTTTTGATTTAACTCGCGAGCTAAAGTGAACTCGTATGACTGTCGAGATCTTTTTTTTGTTTTTTTTTTTGTTGTTTTTTTGTTTTGTTTCGACGGCACAGCTCCGTTTGCGTGCGTGAACGAGCTCGGTGTCTCTGAGGGAACTATTTGGAGTTTTGGGAGTCATGAATGATGTAACTTGTACTTCTCTACATCGTTTAACACTACTCTGCGACTGCAATATCGCGCAATATCACCTTCGTTTCGGAGTTTGTATATCGTCACAATATTTTGCATATTTTTCAACAATCAGCTGTCAATTGAACATGTTCGAGCTGTAGACATCGATTGTGCCATTTTCGAAATTTCGATCTTACAAAACAAGAGAATATTCACGAGTACGCGATCGATTCAACACGGACAACTGTCGGTAGATTTAGTATTCTCTCATATTTCTTAACTGTACACATGTGTGTGTGTGTATGTGTGTGTGTGTGTGTGTGCATAAACACATAAATGATTGATGCGTAATACATTGACTTAATAATCTGTTCTCTCTGATTTATCTCCCGACAAAATAACGACGCGCGCACGCGTGTACACACTGTTTATTTCTATTAGATTCCATTAACTAACCGGTATAATCTCATTCTCGGTTACAAAATTATTTAGCCGCGCACTTTCGAGATGCCATGTAGGAATTGAGGTATCGAACTTGCCACACACGCACGCACGGTTGACACGATATATCGACGATGATTCATCGCTCTCGCACGTCGATACTAATTATTTGCAGATAAAACTCATTACTCAAGCGTGATTAATGACGGATCACGGGTCGATCTCTGGAATTTCACCTTCTCACCCTACGCGGCACGAAACCGGTTGCGTTATCGAGGAAAAGGGCATCCGTTATCATCCAAGCGAGGCAAAAATTTGCCACGTCAAAAAAATTGACGTCAAGATACGAGACCTAAATTTTAACTTTAATAATACGTCACACACGTCCCGTTATTTGCCTCACAATATAATTTAATAAAAAACAAATTCTCTAAAAAAATTTAATAAACGCAGAATTAGTTTAAAATTAATTAACGTAACAGGACAAACAATAATAAGATGCTCAACATGACATGGAAAATTTTAATTTTGTTTGACTGCTTTTCACAATTTTGTCGAGATATTATTTTTCAAACTTTTCGAATATATAAACTTTTGCAACACAAAAAACACGCGATCGAAGAAGATGGAACGCATAGATTCCGGTATACCGGCGCCGGTATATTGCTGTTAAACAATCGGCTGGCTTAGCAAGGCGCGTATGCCGGAGCCAGGTTATGCGGAAGAGTAATACGTACCGTCCCGTAATCCTGGAACAAACTGAAGCAATAATTTTAAATCAAACGCGGGAGCCCCGGGAATAATTTATCGTGCGTGCCATTGCGGCGCGCGCTAATCACAGTCCTCCTCCTCTCTCCGAACTGTGTAGCGCCGTTCGTCGGAAACCGGATGTTTTTAAATGTCCTGTACAAATTTCATTAACACTTTCCACCCCGCCCGATTCGTAAAACTGTAAGTCTCGGAGCGATAAATCACTCCGCACTAACGAGCACGAATTGGAAACCGGTGCAGCAAACGCGGGGATTAAATTTTCTTGAAATTCTATAACGACGCGTCGAATTGATGTTATTTTTCGAAAATAACCTGTTATTTGTAATAATAATAAAAAAAAAAAACAATTAGCTCGCAACTCAATTAGCTTGTAATTACACCTTTGCAAAATTTCAGCCGGAAATGTCTGTTTGCAGTACGCATAAAATTGGCAAATAACGCGTGCGCTTTCGCGACGATGTGATGATACGCGCGAGTCTGGAATCTTCATTTTCTCTCACAAAGTCGCGAGTTTGCGCGAAAATTGATAAGTACGCGCGCATTCCGCAGCAGTTCTCTCTGCCGCGAGAAACGAAATAATCGCGGGACGTGAAAATGTCTCGAGTGCGGCGCACTTGGCTGCCTTATTAAATTGAAAGTAGATACAGAATCGCGGATGTGTCCGTTTAACATTGCAAGATTCTTTCAGCGCGAAATTAAACAAGACGACTTTAATAAGACGACATCAGGTTTGAAATGAAGACTCGAACAATTTGTTTTTTTTGCAATCTCGCAGTTTATCGAAATTTTTTATTCTCCGATGGCAAACTTTTACATTTTCTTTGCTTTATCACAGACAATTATTGTGTGCGACATAACAAGAAAGAGAATATGCCGCATGAGAGTATAAACATATATATTTTTTTTCATAACTTGGATGACAAACGACACGCTTCTTCCAGCTTCGACGAGCGTTTCGAAAGAACAGCTCCGTTGAAAGCCGAAAGAGGAGGTTCTCATAATACCCGGCGATAAATATTTGTCTTGAGCTTATGCCAAAAGTGCGTGACACTGTTGTCGCTCTCTCTCTTCCTCCGTGCGCGCGCGCGAAGTCACCGCGTTAAGAAAACGCCATCTCAGAGGTTCGCGTTGAAAAGGGTGGTTCGCGGAAAGGGGTGTTTCCACGGAGGTCTCGGCGACACAGTAATTGTTTTCGCAGCTAATTGTTTAAAAGCTTGGCAAACCCACGAGGAATTACGCGGAAGCAAGAGCGGAGACAATCCCCGAGTCAATATTGAATTATGAATTTATTAGCTTCCACTCTACGTCCTCCTCCGATGGCACGTGAGAGAGGTCGGAGGTCTTCGCGTGTAGGAAGACCTGCCGCCGTTGAAGGAAGACGACGAAAAGAGAAAGAATGAGAGACTTACTGTTGCCGTTCATCTCCTCACGGTCCCATGAGAATCTTCAACGTGTTTCGGATATTGCAGTAATTTTGTCGAATCCTCGCTACGACAATCTCGGTGATTGACTAATCGTGTCTTTTGCTCTTCGAGTTATATTGTTGTTCGTCATCGTCGGTTTTATTTCATTTTATATCGTACATGTCGTGATTTCTCTTATTTTCAAATGTTTTCAATAATCTATTTCTTTCATATACTTCTGTTTTCTTTTTGTTTTTTCTTTTGGTACATTGGAAAATATAACAGAGAGATTTTGTACATCGCAAATTCCTCTTGCTGGCAGCCAGCAAAACTCATCATAGAGTTTCCTAACGAGCGAAAGAACGCTAGAGCATTTTTAGGCAAAAAAAAAAAAAAAAAAAAGAGGAGGGTATAAGCGGAGAGGCGAAGGCGAATTTCCATTTTTATTTGCATTCGGGCGATTTGCGATTCGATTTAAGCTCTCCGCGAATGTACCACCGGTGACTCCGGATAGGACGGGCTCTGCGTACATAGTGATTCACATTTATTTCTCAGGTGAATTACGAACAAAAAAAAAAGAAAAAAAAAAAGACTGCGAGCGCGGCGCGACTCGTCAGATTCCAGGTCACACCGTATGCAAATGCGTATGACGCGCGCGAAAGACGAACGACGACTTCAATATGAGATTTCTTCGATCCGAGTTAAATCTTGTCGTCACTGTACACTTCCGTGCTTTATTTCATTAGCGAGTAAAACTGTTACTGTCGTATATGCGAAATAAGAATAACGAGAGAGGGTTAAGTAAATGCGGGATGAAACATCTCCGAATGACAGGGTACTATAATGTAAATTTCATTAGAGTTTTTGTGTCACGGTATCCCTTCGCGTGTGCGAAGTCCTGAGGGATTCATTATTAGCTCTCAGATTTTTTTTTTTTTTATCTTTCATCTCAGCGACTGTCCCACTGAAACGTGTCACAAAGATATCTCAAGGATCTTTAAATGAGTTAAGAGGATTAACCTGTGAGAACGCACACAGACACTGAAAATATATGAGGATCTCGCGTCGGTTGATGAGAGAGAAATTACACACGTGAACATTTACCACGTTATACGGTTTAAATCAACTGGAAATAACAAGAACAAAGAGCGCGCATAAATAACAAATATAAATGTTAAATATGTCGTGACAAATATTAACGTTAAATATATATATCACACGAAATCTTCGTCGAATAAAATACGTGACATTAATTTAACTTAGTCCCGGCAAATTTAATTTACGTATACGCGACTTCGTTAAATATTTTGCAGCGGAAAATTTATAATTAATCGCGCACTGTTACGCGCGTAGATACGATGAAAGATTCATTATTCAAGGAATATTGCCATTTACAAAATCGCTTCATTGATATATCGTTCATAATAAATAAATGTGTTGAATTATCCATATACGTAGTTACGTCAATGTTGCGTTATCGAATGCATTTGCGTCAGAAATTCAAATTTGCGAGAGCGGTCATCGATATTCCGCCGTATGCGCGCGCGAAGCGCGACTTCTCAACCTGCTTCTTATACCCCCGCGTCTGCAAATTTTATGGCAAAATTGCAGCGGATGTTTAAGTGCACGCTCGGGGCGCATGATATCCTAGAGCTGGGCACTGAAATGGGAGTCTGTCGCCATCGAGATTAGGTATATGACGGGACGAGGAGGAAAATCTAGGTACGGGATTTCCTTCTCTCGTTTTCCCCGCGGGGCTTGGCATAACAGTAAACTGACTTGAATCTTTGTCCGTCATCCCGCGGGATAAGATCCCGTGGTAAAGGCGGGACAACCTTCTGTTGACCCCGCAAATACCGATACTCTTTCGAGAGTTACGACGTCGACGACGTCGCGGCTTACGTTCTCGCCGACGACGTATCGACTATACGTCCTCGTAAAAAAAAAAAAAAAAAAAATGATGCCTGATCATCGCGCATGAACGAGATAAAATCTCTTGCGTTTTACGGTTGTTATTTTTCCGTTTGACTAAATATCGATATAAAAGCATTAACGTCGAGTGACTTGATTTGATTCAAACTGCTCTGTATACACGATTCGACGCTCTTTAATTCATGTATATGCGATGATGAAAGCGAGCGAAAATATTTGACGCATACATGTATATCACGCGGTTAAAACACGGTTTTAATATTTAAATCCCGATAAGATATTTATATTGCCATTTGACATCATCGAGAGAGAGCAGATAAATCTTCAAATTGGTCTCGTCATAATATGAATACTTAAATTGTTCGCGTGTTTGAAGCGAGACTTTGACGAGATGCAGATTTTAGAACGTAAATTCAATTGCGTTATAAAATCTTCACGTTAATACGAATATTGCATTACATAATCTTGTGAAAATAATCACGTGTCATATTGTTGCTAATGAGATTTTTTTTTTTTGTTTATTGCGCAGACTCTGCGTTTTCACATTATATCTCATACGAGATAATGAAAATATTGATACGATGAACGTTCAAAGTAGATTAATTTATTGCATTTTGCGCAGATATTTACATTTCGGATTAATGTAATGTATTTGTCGTCGCAAAAATTATTGACGAAAGGCATTGTATATTCGTAACGCTGGTAATGATACTCGCGCGCAAACGTTTCTCGCATTTTATATTACGTTATTTCACATCGCGTTATATATCGAATTTCACGATGAATTTGAATAAATGTATCAGCGATTTCTCGAGCTTCTCCTAAACAATCGATCCTTTCCGAGGATCTTTGTGCTACCGCTTTCCAAAATAAAATACTATCGTAAACAACAAAATAAAATTACTATTGTAAACAACAAAACAGCGAAAATCAAATTGCGGCAGAATCATTTTTCACTATTGAAAAAAAATTGCAAAGCTATATATGCGCCGTCAAAATAACTTCGGACTTTGATAAGAATTTAGAAAAATTGAAAAATCCACCGAGATATATTTGCAAAAACGTTCTCTCGGCGACGCCAATGGGTGGGATGTCCTCCGCAAGGAATAAGGTCCACAACCGCGGTGGCGTATGAATAAATTCATAGCAGAGAAGTCGGCTGTGGTGGTGAGCGCGAGAAGGATGGAGCGAGCCGCGGAGAACGGTGGGCTAATCCAAAACAATGGAATGCGGCGGGCGGGCTAAGCGAATTAATCTTTCACGTTGCCGGATGCACAATGGGCCAACGAAGTTACATGATAATTACGCGTGGGATTCGTTATTGTGTATAATTTCGACCGGTCGACGTTTCGGGAACGCAACCTCGCACAAACCCGCACGCCATTCCCCGGAGAGAGAGAGAGAGAGAGAGAGAGAGAGAGAAACGTCTGCTCTTAACGCGCACGTTCCACCTTTGTGACCGCGGCGTTCCTTTTGTAACAACGGAGGGAAAGAGGGAGGGAGGCTTTTTTCAGTTTTGTTTTCTTCTTTTTCTCCCTTCCTCCCTTCTCCTCTTGTCCTTGGCGAGCGCGGAAACGCACCGAAGGTGCAGCTGGGTGCGCGCTGAAAAATGGCGCGGCAAGAATGTCGGAATAGCCGCAGTTTCTCCCGTCGCGAGGAAGAGACGAAGCGTTTGCGCGAGAGAGAGACCGCGCCCTGTCTCGAGACATTCCGCGGGATTGCAGTTTCAATTTTGTAGCGTAGCGCCGCCGTAGCGGATATACCCGAAGTGCTCGAACCCCCAGGACTACCCCTAATTGCGCGCATTGAATAACTCGCCCGCGGTAGCCATGGTGAATACCCTTCCCTCTTTTGTATTACCGGAGTCCGCCCTTGGAAGCCCCTTTTGACACTTTTGCGACTTCCAGCCTGTCGAAACGTTATGGGAGGTTTGTTGGGATTCTGCGGAAAATGTTCTCTCGTGAAACTAGCAAATTGCTTTTACCCTATACACATAATCAGAGTACTACTCGAAAATCCTTCTTCTATTTAAATTACAAACGGGCAAATATTTTCCTCAATTAATAATCTTATCTTAATAATTAATTGATTGAATTTAATTTCCTTCTTAAATGCACGACCTCCCTTCGTCAGGGAGATTTACGATAATCGTATAAAAATAAGATTGAGAGTCCGATAATTCCAAGAAAATGAAAACACTGACGTGAAGATGTGGTCTTTCGCAATATTAGTTCCTGGCGCCTCTACGACTCGCCTACGACGGCAGAAACGGGACGGCAGAGTGCCCGTTCGTTCGACACAGCACGTGTCTCTCCGCGACGAGTTCGCAGAGATCAACGAATCGATGTACTTTAAATGACATGATTCCCTCTCGCGATAAGACCGGTCCCAGCTTTCAGCTGGGGAGAATTGGCCAAATAGCAGGGGAAGGGGAGGAGCTCGAGTAACTGCGAGAGGCATTCGGACAGAGAGAGCGATAAGACCATCTCGCGTCGTCCCCTCCCCGCCGAAACGCAAATTGGACCCGAGCCATCGTGGACGACGCGTCAAAGCCGTCGACGGTCGCCGGAATACATTGGACACGCTGCTCATGTCAAAATCCTGCGTATTCGTGCGGCGCGGCAACGCAGTCCGGCGCATGCAATCTGTTTTTTGTATCTCCGAAAGAGCGAACATCCTCCTCCACACTGCGGAACTATTCGACGAATGCGCGCAAATGTGCGTTCGCGCAGTCGTCGAGGAGCCAAAGCGAATCTCTCTCTCTCTCTCTCTCTCTCTCTCCGTGCCTTCGTTGTCACTCCGACGTTGTCATACGATATTTCTTCGGGGGTTGAAGATCCAAATGTCAATTATGCTTAACGAAATTAGGCGGATCGTATTTCCTGCTGCACTTCCGTTGTAGAAACTGTCTCAGCGCCGCGGTATTACACAAATTGATTTATATCGCCGATGAAAAGCGAGGCTGTCTTCCGAATTGCGTCGCGATATACGTGACGAGATTAAACCGCGGACTCGTTTTGCGTGTGCGACGCTACCTATACATCGGGTGACGCGCGAAATATCGGCGATTGCGTTACAGACGTGTAAGCGTATAAATTATAGCGTTACATCGCTTTTGGCTTTCCATCATATGGTTTTTTTTTTTTTTACGCAATCGGAAGCGGTCAATGTGTCAGCGGTCTCTCGAGTGCGCAAGAAGTTTTAATTGCAATTCTCAACACGCTCTCAGAAGAGAGAGCCGATCGCGAGGTCTCTCTCTCTCTCTTTCCGCTTTGACCGTTATAATACCGCGAGTGCCTCGCGAATAAATAATATTATGTACGCGTCACGAACATTTCAGCATTTTACGCTTCGGTGAAATTGTATACGGTGCCGCGGCGTCATCTGCTTCTACAACAGTAATTACATTTCGCGATTGCACTTGAACGTATTCGGGGGAATACCGAGCTCCATATTTATGGAATACACCAACGTGCGAATAGTATTATCATATGTGCTTCGCTTGCGTTTTGCTACGGGTTTGTAAAATTGTGTTTTTTTTCTTTTTTTTTTTTTTTGCAAAATACAACACTCTCGAGATTGTCGCGAATATGTGGAATTGTCAGATTTTTATATACTGTAATGAAATATAAATACTTATGAGATACGGGTAAAGACCTCGAGAGAATAAAATCTTTTACATTATATTTTCATATAGCCATTTGTTTTTTTTTCACATTATATTTTTTACAAATATTATTACCAATAAAAGAAGATTCTCATTCTGTGGAGATTTATTTTTTCACTCAGTGGCGGCGTCATATGTTGTTGCCAATTTATAATATTTTAAAATAGCTCTCTCTTATAATTCTTTGTTTTACTTTTTTGTTACGCATTTATTTTCTTTACACATTTGTTGTTTGTATCTCTGCGCTTGTCCTCTCTTTTGACAAGGTAAATATGATGTATTAAGTGTCAGTTATAATTTGATAAGATCCAAATCAATAGATAAATGCTGTTGCCTTTTGAGTCACCGTTACTTTTTTCTAGTTTGCGTTTATATTATTTTATAATATTTTATAATATTTGAATAACAGTAATAATTAACCTTAATCCTGTAAATTCTTTTTTAGATACGTCCTGTGAATTCTGGACATTTATGTCTGACGCGATTTTTTTATTGGTTAAAACGCTGCAAAAATGCTCTGTAAAAATTCATGGAACTTTGTTCAACATTGTATGTTGAAAAAATAACATCAGTTTTGACATATTTTTTTATTTTTTTTTTTAGAAATTCTTTTACTAACCAAGATTTTTTTATTTTCAAGAATTGCTCGGACATTAATGTCCGAGGTTTACAGAATTAGGTTTAACTAATATTTTAATATATTATTTTATAATATTGTACATGTTATTTTATGCGTGTATGTGTGTGTGGTGATTAATAAATCTAGTATTATTGCTGTTGTTGTTATTATTAGTATTATATTATCTTTTATATAATTAGAAAAGTTTTCTTTACTGTGTGACTCACCACACACACACACACAGCCACGAGAGCACTTTGCTGTCAGCTATGGAAACATCGATTAACCATTTTCGTCGAGTCGTGTGTAAGAAACCATTGCCGACCGCCCTCTTTCTCTCGTTGGTCAGTGATACGGCCCAAAACTTTCGGCCGGGGATTTACTACATATACTACAAGCCTTGTGTACCGCGGTTGTAAAAATGACGCGATTGAATTTCAAATCGCCGGCCGTCGACCCGAATTTTTCGCGAGCGTTTCATCTGATATTTAAAAAAAAAAAAAGCCTCGCTTATACGCGGATGTAGATCACCACTACGCTATAATCTCTTGACTTTTCGAAGCGACATGCAGAGCGGAGAGTGATCGATCGGGGGGCGCGTTCGGTATAAATTCCGAACTTGCTGACTCCGTCGAATGTGAAATTTTCTCCCCCGGAATTTTTATCGCGCGCGACAATGTTAATAAATACATATATCATGTATAAATACACATAATGTATACACATACATATATATATATATATTTCATTATAATGGGCGACGACTTCGAGCCAAGTAGACACGGAAACACATGCCGCAAGTCTTGAGAAGGGCAGTAGTTTCGATTTACATTGAAAACGCGCGTTTACGCGAGCACCATGTAACATTACAGCTCCAGGCACGAAGTAGCAAGGTGTATTTGTTCGCGGCAAATGGCACCAAATTTTAGTCGATAACCATAGTTTCGGCTGCCCCACTTTCGGCTAAGTGCTCGCCGATATAATGGATTCAATTATCAGGAATACGAGCGCGTATTGCTCTCGAATAATAGAAATTGCGTATAGAATGCGCGCGAGGAAGTTTATTGCACGCGAAGACGCGCGTTGCGGTTAAAAAAAGAAACACGCGCGCCGTTTTCGAAGTGTGCGAATATCCCGGAGAGATTGATTCTCCGCAGTGTTGAATTTGAATCGCTAACTTCGTAAAGAGATATTGTTTCTTTTTTTTTTTTTTGCTGGTCGCGCTGTAAAAGCCTTTGTCTTCGGGTTTATCGGAATCCTGCGGTCGAATCGGAAAGAATCGGGGTGGACGTACAAATCGCTGCGGAGAACCAACGTACGAATGTGTGTGAATACGAATTGTATTGCGTGTGTAGCGAGATATTTATCGTAGCAACTGTGAGCGCGATCGATTCCGATCGAATTTATTTGAACGGTGTTGGACTTGCAGACGAGAAACAGACGTGAGATATTGACCGATGATGAGATATTTACACACAAATAAGTTTATTTGCTTGTTAGAGAAAATAACCTCGATTTGTTTTCCTTTGTTCTAGGTAAGTACCGAGAGAGAGTGACATCTTTTCGAGGAGACGGTGCGGGGATTTCTCGATCTAGTTTCCGTAAGTGAACACCTTGGCATAGTTTCATGGCGCTCGCATTTTGAAGACTCTTTGACCTGATTTTCGGTCATTCTTCGGACGCACACGATCGATCAACACAAGATTTTCTTTATTTTGCGAATTACACGTTTGATTATTGAACGTCGTCTGATTATTTCCCAGAATTCTGCTCGTTTCGAGCGCGTCGCCGACAGTTTCGCGAGCAGACGCATTAATTTTCTCTCGCGTCCCCTTCTTGCTCGTCGCGCCTTCGCGTTCTGACCAGCAGCGCGGCCGCGGCGCGAAATTTATACACGGAAATAACCGCGGCCGAATAAATTGCCGACTTAATTGTTATTTTAAAGCCTTGCCCTCTCTAGCGGGGCGCGACTCGGCGCTGATACATTTTTAATATCGCAGAACATCAATCTCGCATTAGTCCCCCCTCTCCCCACCTTCCTTCACTTTTGTACTTTTGTAAAACCGCGAAAACGTTTCTTGGAAGATCTGGAATTACGTGACACGTAACGAACGCGCCGAGCTTTCGTTTGTTCCTTTTCTTCACATTCCGCACGCTTCTTCGCGCTTTCCCTCGGCCTCGTGCCCTAAAGCAGCGTGCCGGCATGAAAGGTACGAGAGCTACACGCGTACACTGTATAGATCTTAGATTACGACAGAAAGTAAAATGGGACATTTCCTTCCTGCCCAGGTACCCTTCCCCTCCCCTCTCGACGAGTGTCATTAGCAGCGCGATCTAACATGCGCGCGTTCTACAAGCGCTGTGCATACACGAATGCAGCAAGCGCGAACAAATTGAGGCCAATTAAAAAAAAAAAAAAAGACCTGTTTAATATCCGAGCCGTCATTTTTCCACTATTATTTGCGAAATACACGGAGAGACAATGGTATGATAAAAATCGTCGCCGGCCGTTACGCAGGTGTGACAAAACTGGTTTATAAATGTAATAATTTAGAACGGTTCCGCAAGGGGAGAGAGAGAGAGAGAGAGAGAGAGAGAGAGAGAGATAGAGAGAGGAAGGACCGCGCGATAGATACAGTCGAGCAAATCGATATTTAACCGTGGCGGTATAGTCACCTCGTTATCCGCGCGAATTTGCAGTCGGCGCACGAAACGGTTTAGCTCCCCTCCCCCCCCGCTGCAAAATGTAAAAAAGCGGTTCGCGCGCGCAGTCACCGATTGTCCCGATAACTTGGTGGTGTGAGGAGCTACCTCCGCTACGCGATGCCGCGAGGGAGTCGAGTCAACGCGCGGTGAGCGCCGCGAACTCCGACGCGCTAATTACGATTCCGAGGCTGAGTGTCGCGTACTAAACGCGCGGCACTGAGATCGCGACGCGCCTCGCCGAACATTATTAAAAAGTCCACGCTTTTGCGATCTTGCGAGATACCCTTTTTTTCCCTCGAACTCGCTCCAGACTTTAATCAGCACGCCGGCCAGATACGCGTAAATTATTGGCGAGATAATATGGGACGGGGGCTGCCCCCGTAAACGGCGGCGTGCGTTCGGAATTTCCGCTCGCGGTACGCGCCCGTATCGCTCGCGGACACTCGCGGACGTGACATTCGTGTTCCTTCGTATATATTTCGAATTTTACGAGCATCTAAAATTCCTGCGCCGCGAATGAAGAGAGAACAATGTTTGAAATACTTGCCCCGCCTTCCCATAAAAAAAAAAAAAGGGCAGATGTATTTTAACTTCGCAACTTGAAGGAGGAAGTAGGTAAAAATTAGAGGCTTTTGACGATTAAATCCGAAAACACGGAAACGCGCGTGCTATCATATTCAAAGTCCGTAAATGTAAATGCGCCTGTAAATGTAGACGCGGAAGTGTAATATGAGGATACGCGCTCACAAAAAAAAAAAAAAAGAGGAGGATATTGCGGTACAAGAGAAAGAGGCATTATGAAGGTGGATAAATATGTATGCGGCGCCCGGGCGATGCTCAAGTAAGTGTTCAAAGAGGAGAGGAGAGAGGATTTCTCGCGCGCGCAAGGGGTGGCCTGCGGGAAGATAAAGGGCGGTCGAGAAGTAAGAATTCGATTATCTCAGCGGATGCTCGAACTTCTCTCGGATTTCCTGGCGCGGATAATGGAGCACTCTTTGAAGAAAGCTTTTGCGCGCGACCGAGATGCCCGGTGTATTCTCTTTTCCCCGTCTTTCTTCTTACGCATCCATTTCCACTTTTCGCTCGCTCGCTCGCTCTTCTTTTCTCTCATTCGCGAATTTCTCATTCGTTCTATCGAATGAAAATTCAAAGCAGCTCGCGAACGAAAAGGAAGCATAACTATGGATGGAAAATGATGACGGTAGGAGGGTTCATTGCCGCGCCAGGTAACAGGCAGAAAGAGGGGCTGTGATGCCAAAAGCGAGGAACAATACGAGAAATTTTAGCTTAGGCGAACGAGAAAGGGAGAAGGCCATAAACAGAAGAAGAGAGAGAGAGAGAGAGACGATAGAGGTGCTCAGCGCATGAGATAAAAGGGCTGGAATTTCAGGCAGGCGGTACGTCTGTCGGGCATGCCGTGGCTTTTGGACTGTGAGAATTCGGCTTTTAACTCAAATCATCCCGTTGTGTCGTCAAAGTGATCGAGCACTACGAGACGTGAGCACTACGTGCGAGACAACGGTTGTGTTCAACTATATAAGCCGCGCTTAGTATCTCGCGCTGCGTCTTCGAGTGTTTATGAAACCGTACGTTTGCTCGTGAAATTCGATTGTGATACACTGATTTATATCAAAATACCGACTGCGCTAGATTGTTAAGAAAATTAGTAATGGTTTAATTTTTTCATTTTCGTAAATTTAAATGAATTCCGCTCGAGTTGGGGCGCGAATTCCAGTTTCTGTAAATTGATACATTCCCTACATAAAAAATTGTTTTTATATAGCGTTAATTATTTTTCAATGTTCACATTTATCTCCGGTGAAAGAAGTTATACAGAATATTATCAAATTTAATTTCACCGACTATACACGTGTATGTGTGTGTGTGTGTGTGAAAAGAAATCAATAGATAATAATAAATAATAATGCAGATATAATTTTTTTAAGAGGGAGAGAGAGTGTGTGTGTGTACGTGTAATATATCTAAAAATTATATTATACTGTTCTTTGAGCAAAGACGCATCGGAATTTTATTTCGAGATTTTGTTTTTCTTACAGTAGCGTTGCAACTCGCCAAAATAGAGAAGTTTTTGTTTCCAATCCTTTATTGATCTGTTTTGAAAAGAAGAGGCTATATCACCCCCACGACGCACAAGCGCTTTTATTCATGAAAAATAATGCTCGCAGGTTTTTGCTCGAGTAGAAAGTATTTCTACCGTAACGTTATCTGTTTATCCTGTGCGATCGTCGAAAGAATTCCGCTGTCAAACACACACACACACACACACACACACACACACACACATATATATATATGTATGGAGGAGATAAATAAATTTTTTGTTTACACTTATATGTCGTGTATAAAAGCCGCCTGAGAGAAAGAGACGGATGGTCATTCATCATCTCAAATTTTTTTGTTTGCCTTTCGGCAAACCCACAGAGAAAATCTTAATCCACTTCTCGCGAAGGAACTATCGTCATTAGTTACGCTGTTGTGTTTCGCTCCCGACGATATCGCCCACTTTTTCTCACCCGACTGCAATTCGGTCTGTTCCCGCCGTAACGAACTAATCGAGACACTAACGAAATAGTTAGAGTCGCCAGAGCGAATTGTTTTCGCCAGTTTCTTCGCTGATGAGATGAGGATAAAATAGAAGCAACGAACTAATTGTGATTCCTTCGAACGAACTGGAAATTGTCATTCTACGAATGTACATAACTCGCGAAAGGTTTGCGATTCTCGAAAAGTTTATGGCTTATTCGACCGACGATGAGATTCGCGGCGTCCTCACGAGGCTCATTTCACCCTCTCGCTTTTTTTTTTTTTTTTTTTAACGAGTTTACTTGTACGTTTTTAGCCGTGAATTAGAGTGACGCGCAATAACGAGTTGTACGTGCGTATCTAAATTTGATGCAGGTAACCAAGTGAATTGTAAAGCAGCTCAGGTTTGGACTTCCCCTTCCTTCCGCCAGTCTTTTGTGACCCTTTCTTTTCCTTCCTTCTTCTACCTACGTACAGTCACAAACAGGTACGCTGGAAGAGAAGAGAGAGGCAATGAAAGAGACAGAGAGAACGAGACAGAGAGTGAGAGAAAGAGAAAGAGAGAGAGAGAGAGAGAGAGACAGAGAGAGTACCTGGGTGGCACTACATTGTTAGCTTAACTGCTCGTGGAAAATTGGGTGGGCAAAGCTTTGACAGGTTGTTTGGTAAACAGGCTCATGCGTTTACGTACAAACTGTAGACAGCACACATTGTGTCCCTGCTTGCGATTCGTCAATGCTCCCTTTTAGTACGTGTTACCATAGAAAATAGTTCATCACAAAGTGGATACACAGCGCTTGCAGCATCACAATTATCGCTGTGTAAGCTGTGTACGGAAATTGCAAGAGAATGATAGTGATTTCTCTGCGCGGAGCAAGAAGCTCATTTAAAAACGCGATGAATAAATTCGTTGTGACCAAGTTAAAATAGAAGGAAAAACGTTTGTTGAAACGTTAAAATACGCGACTGCCCTCCTTCCGTACGTACTTGGGACGTGTCGTCGCAAAGAAAATGGGAAATGCACGAAATGTCTGAAACAATGGAATTGTCGATAAGGTGACCGAGCGGAAATAGTTGGAAGGAGAGAGATGAGGGGGAACGGATCCTGAGGAACAAGTCAAAGAGAATTGATGGGCAAAAAGGAAGACAGCGAGTGGGTGGAGATCTGCGGTCGTGCCTAACCATTTTAAGAACTCCTTTCGGAGTTCTCTGCCCTTCTCTCACTTCCACGTCAGAAATTGACCGTTTCTATTTTACGGCTCCTTTGTTCTCATTTAATTCTTATCCCGGGTTTATTGCGTTCTGTCCGGCGCGGCGAGCATGCGGCGGCGTCGCCGTTGCGGCGTAGTGGCTTCTAATGGGAGAATCCATTTTTACGATCGGCGATCGATGGCGTCGACACACGCGGCGGATGTCACGTGCAAAAGGTGAGCGGAGAGAGAGAAAGCTGTTGAAACAGAACCGATGAGGCGGAAGACAGAACTCGGACATACAGAATTCGCAGAATCGGGATTTATTAAACTCGACGGGGGCTATCCGGGGGATTTTTTTTTTATTAAAAGGCAAATATAACCGTTCGTAAAGCGTTTAATATTTGGCGCGCGGATATATATATATATAGTTCGCGATTTTTTTCCCCTCAATTTTTCATTGTATTTTCCCATCTCACTGTGAACGAAGTGATAGTCGTCGCACGACACGCGTTACCCGGTGATGGCTTTCCGTCATTCAATTAAGCGGACCTCTGCCTATTGGCGCCGCGAGCGTGGCTTTATTGTTCAAATTCTGAACCATTCATTGTCGATTTCCTTCGCAGCGATTTTAGCGTGATACCGATTTTCATCTAAAATTCCGGGAGTTACTTTCCACATATATTGCTTTACACACGTTTGTTTCTTTGACGAGTGTAATTGCGAATTATAGTTGTTTATCAGATTGGTGGAACTTCAAAATCATTGTTACTTCTTTTTAATTTTATAATTAAATATTTTTATAACACGCTAAGCTTTTGTATGTAATTGTTTGTTTAATAAAACTATTATTATTATTATTGCAGAT
Source organism: Pseudomyrmex flavicornis (assembly GCA_014825475.1). Classification (NCBI taxonomy): domain Eukaryota; kingdom Metazoa; phylum Arthropoda; class Insecta; order Hymenoptera; family Formicidae; genus Pseudomyrmex; species Pseudomyrmex flavicornis. The sequence goes on from QVNW01002204.1 coordinate 21,334, forward strand.
TTGATTGTCGTAATACGAGTTCTATTATGTTTCCGGAAACTATTTGAAAACCAGAGGGCGGGAAATCTTGATCATTCCCTAGGCAATAGTCTCGGCGCGATAAAAAAAAAAAAAAAAAAACTAGTCCCCGTGACGCGTTAATAAAACCTAATGCAAATCAATCGTCGGAGGGCGGAGAGAGAGGGAGAGAAAGCGCGCAGTCGCACGGCTTCGCAGTTCGGAGATTCTAGTTAGCGGCCGAAATCAAAGTTCAATTAACTTTTCTGCGGGAACAATCGGTGGCTGATGAAGCGAGGGCGCGAGGCTCGCGATTCGCAATCCCGATAGAAACACAGAGAGAGAGCCGCCGCGTTGCAGGAACCTACGCACGTCGCGCACGCTTGTATGCGCTTCGATACGCGCGCGCGCGCGCGCTTGTATACATTTTCCCTCTTTCGCTTGCCTCTCGCACCGGTGCGCGGGGCAGCAGAAAAATACTCGTTTGTTTTTCGCTGTCTGCCCGACCGCGGATAGCACAAACTCCTCAGCTATCTCCCGCTTGGAAATACGTAATTCCTGTACTTGATTAGTTCCCTTTGCGCGCTAAAGGGATTTTTAGCCCGACCGGGCATTCAAGCGAGGAACGCGCGCGCACGTTAATCGCGGCCGCCGCTCCGCGGCGAGGCTTTAATTCGGCTCGTGTACTCGGCCGTAGCGCGCAACGAGCGATAGTTTTCAGCCTGCGAATGCCGGAGGTTTCCATTAGTTTCCGCGCGCTGTGGACTAACAACAAGAGGAACGGTCGCGTTCAACGAGATTCACGTTCTATAAGCGATCAAGATCCGCGTATTGAGATTAACACGCGAGATTTATATTGTTCTGTCGATCGTCCGGATAAAATAGCGTATCTGATGCAGCTGCTAAAATACGAATAAGTCCGCGCCCTTCCGCCGCTCGTTCCGCCGCTCTGCTATTCTTCCCGATACTCATCTGACATTTACATGCTAATGTAAACTTTACGTTACACAGGTGCAATTTAGGACCAGAAGTAGATTGAGATTATATACCGGAGAGAGAGAGAGAGAGAGACTCTCTTCCGTAATATCTATCTCTCAGATAACATCTCACCGTGTGTGTGTGTCTGTGTGTGTGCGCTACTCTCTTTATCATTTTAACTGAATAGAATAAAACTTTGTGGAGTTGAGCGAATAGAGTTTCGCGCGTGCACGACGTTGTCCCGCCACGGTGCGCGTAATGAAAAGGGTATACATATTTCTTTTGCAGAAGAGGGACGAGAGAGCCAGAGACGAGAGCTCCGAAATTGCGTCACGGATAACGTCGCCAAAGTGAGACACTCGCGACTCGGTGCGTTAGCGCGTTAGCACGCGGATATAAAGTAAAAGTTTAACAATGAGACACTTCCTTCCGTCAGAACACACGTACACAGTCGGGCGCGAGCTGAAAGCAAAAGGAGGGAGCGCCCGCGCCCGCTCGCGCTTGTTCTTTTGTCGCGTTGTGCGCTCGATGACAAACACAGCCGAGAGCCGACGTCAAGTCGTCCCTTCTTTTCCCGTGAAACCATAACGGGCAACATTATTTCGCAGTAATTACCGACCGCGGTTATGGTCGTTAGATGAAATTAATTAGAAACTACACTTTGGCCTCCGCCCTCCCCCTTCCCGCGCAACCGCGCTCCGGAATCTTCGATAGGTTGAATACTTTAACTTGCAAAGTTTTCTGCGGGAAAGCGGTTAAAGCATACTTGCATGTAGGAGACGATCATGCACTTAAATATCGACGTTCATTAATTTGTGGGAAGCGTACTCGCGGAGGCGTGTACTCCGCTTTTTCTAGATTGAAGATTCGGCAGCGGGGGACGCGAGACGGATGAATTTCGACCTCGTCAAACGTTGGGAAAACTAAACTAGTTGAGATTTTATCAAACAGATTGACTTGATTTTGTTTTGTTACAGACACGGCCGGTTGCATTTGTTTTTTTTTTGAAAAATATAGGCGTGTGTTCTAATTCGTTACGAGGGAGAAATAGTTTTACAAAATGACGAATTTAATATCGCAGCGGCAAAAAAAAAAAACAACAGAACAAATTCGAAGCACAAAGTTTTGCGAGGATAATAGCCGCGCTCCGACATTTATATATTTTTCTTCTCGGACGGACAAGAACACACGTCGAAAGATCTAAGCGGCGCGGCAAAACACGAAGGCGGGGAGGGAGGGAGAGAGAAACGAGATGAGGCAGAAGTAAAAAGTCGTAGAGCAGAGGGATACAGTCGTTAAATTCGCGTCGTAAATTATGTGTACGTCGCCCCGCTCTTTCGAGATGCTTCTCGCTTTACGTAAAACACAGTTGCTGACGTTTACGGACCGTTATGTCGCGATTACGCGCCGCTTTTCAGGCAAACAATGCGCGCACTCCTCTAAAATGTTACGACTGCCGGCGGGCGACGCGAGAGAGTTTTTCTTTCCTCATGTTTGTCTTTGAAGACAAATTATTAAAAAAAAAAAAAAAAAAAAAAAGTTACAAAAAAAATAAATAAATTACCCACCGGTTTTAACGTGTAAAATCGTCGAATCTAACGTGAGATCTGTGATTTACAACGAATCATAACGAATAAAAATACAGTTCGGTAAAACACGCGTAACTTCAGCAATTACGATAGCGAGCAAATACGGAGGTGAAGTTCGTCGCCGGGAATCGCTCGTAAAACCATCGGGTCGTTAAAAGATAAGCTTCGTCCGGGATCCTGGTTTATGTGCCACCACGTTATACGTGCGGTGGACGAAATTGCCTCAGCAGGAAAAATCACTGTGCTTCGATTTTCTAGCCAGTCCCAAGCTGTTCGAGGCGATTTGATCGCGCACGTCACGCGCACGGGGTGAAGACGGACATGGTGTGGTGAAACGCGGCGGCGATGTGGATTTTGCGTGAGGCGCGCGCGCGCACACACTGATTAATGATGCTATCGACGTATTCCGTGAGGCATAGAGAGCAATCAATCGATCCACTTCCGGCAACCGTCGGAGCCCAGAAGATATCACCGTCAGGTTCAGGAAATACTTTGCCGGAACGCGATAGCGATTACCAAGACGCGCGCAGATACATAGTCGATTGCTCGAAGTTCTAATGCGCGTGTTATTTAAGTCCGTTCGAGGCGAAACGATATTTCAACGGCGATGACGCAGCGCGATTTTTAATTTTTCTAATTGCCAAGAGTCAAAATGGCTGCGAATAGTTTTTTTTTCTCACTTATACTTTTCGCCGTTGTTGTGAAATTTCGCATGTTTGCGCTGTTTGATTATATGTTGATGATATGTTACATAATCAATTCAAGACTATTCTGCCAAGCTACTTTCGCATTCGCGTCACGGTTGTCGCCAAGTTCACGTTGCGAAGGAAAAGGGCAATTTGCGCTAAATGTTTTTCAAGATTTTTTTTCCGTATTCGAAGGTTATCTCGCGACGAAAAATTTTATCCTATAGATATCCCCTCGCTTCTTCGGACGGATATATTGAATTTTTTTTTGCATTGTGAACAACGTGCGTGTGCGTGTATTTTTGTTGCGCAAAAACCGAGTATTATTTCGAGCTTCAAGCGTTTGGAAAACGCAGCGAGTACAGAGATCTCTGTTTTATAAAATATTTAAGTAAACTTACACGCGCGCGGAGAAAGCGATGCAAGAAGAAAAATGCACGATATATACATTTATTAGATCCGGATTTCAATCGGAGAAATAAATATCGTTGTTCTAAATTTCTCGCGCGCGCGCGCACGTATTTCCCACACTCCCGATTCCCACTTTCCCGGTTGTAAAAATTTACAACCGCGATAGCCGGCGCGCTGTTGTGCAACATGTACAATTCATCGTGCGATACCGACACATCTCTTTAAACATTAACTAAAGCGCGGCCGACTCGGAAAAACAAGTCCTAAGTCCGAGCGCTGTTGTTGTTTTTGTAAAATATGGCATAAAATATTCAGACCTGTTTTCTGCAGCAACGAAGAGGAGGAGGAGGAGGAGGAGGACGAGTGCGCTTGACGTTAAGGCCGAGCTATTAAAGGGCACGGAGTCTCGTTGTGAAAAAGCACGTGGCACGCGAAAATTCCAACGCGCATTACATGTCGCGTGCGTCGAGAACAGAGCTAGGAAGCGGCGGCGGCGTCGGCGTCGGTGATGTAACGCGCCGCGCGTGTAACAAATTTTTTCATTTTCCCGTTTAATCCCGCGGTCGCATTGGACGCTTCGAATTTTACAACAATACGGTAATATGTACCAATGCATAATGAATTTAATATACGTATCGCGGCAGCGCGGCGCGGTTTCGCGGCGAACTTAAAGACGCTTTAATTTAGGAGTTAACTTTAAAGCGCGCCGAATACATTATACGCGAAGCGTATATTAACATTGGCGTTGAATTTCAACGCCGCTATTTATCCGGCTAAGCGCGAAGCTTCGCATGCGATATGTGTGTTTCGTGCTTTAAATTCAATTCACGATGCAAAGCTAACGCGCACGCGCTTAAACCTTTAAATCTCGCCGATGCATAATGTTTAGGACGCAACGATGGTGATGGTGGTGGTGGTGGTGGTTGCAGCGTCGACTTGAACGGGGGGAGGTGGGAGGACGTAAAAAGCACGGTCTTGTCCTCCGCAGTAGTGCGCCGTACCGAATATCTTCTCCCCCCGACGACAAGAAGCGGAATATTACTGGGTAAGGTTACGATCGCGCGATGCTGAGGCTAAGGTTTTAGAGATCGTCGCGCAGTCGGGCTCCGGTTTCCCCGTCGCTCCCAGAAAGCGTTCCCGGTATAAAAAGCAGGGGATGCAAGAAGCGCGGATGCGCCGTAAGTTTTATACCACGTCGTCGGAACCACTTCTCCTCCCTCCTCTCCCTCGGTGCGCTCTTTCGGTTAACCGCGAACTCGAAACCGTCCCTCCTCCCGCACAACAAGTCCTCCCGATTATTCGGTCCACTTTCGTCTCTCTACCGGGTAACGTCGCGGAACTTTTTCCTTCGACTCGATTCGATGTGTGTGGGCGATGCAACGCGAAGCACAGGAAATGAAGTAACGCCGAAGAGCTTTCGGTGAAACGCGGCGAGACCACTTTGCACTTTGCGTATCAGAAATTCCTTTTTTTCCGCGGCATGAGAATGTCCGGGCTGCTGCGTCCGCCCGCGTTCCCGTGTTTTAATTTCTTGCTACGTAACGATTAGAAGAAAAACGCATCGTCTCTCAACGGTGCGCAAGCCGCCGCTTTTTTTTTTGTTTTTGTTTTTTCACAAACGTTTTCATAAAGGATGCGATGTAATATTTAAATTTTTAGTTTTAATTTTGTAATATTTACTTTTTTATTGCGGCACACAGTCGAGAGTTGAAAAGTTTTTGAATTAAGAGAGAATTTTATCGGCTTATATTTAATTAACGGGTTTTTTAATTAAATTTTGACGGCTTATATTTAATTACCTACTTACTTAGTTTAAACGCACCGTATTTTGAAATTTATTTAGAATTACCGTCTGTGCGGCATGTATATGCAGTTTTTCTTTTTCGTTTCAAACATTTGCGCCATCGCAGACGCAATGTAAATGACGCGGAAAAAAGTTGTCGCGACAAATTACGCGAGTATGTCAAAGAAATAATCCGCGATTATTAACTTGTCTCGTTCAAGTTTCGAACATTCGTCAAGCGAATGGCAAATGTATTTCGACATTCTGAACTTTTTTTTTGCGGCAGATCGAAATATGCTTTTATTATTCATTGACACGTAGTAGTGACTTTTTGAAACGGAGAGTCAAGAGAATCGCCACCAGCAATAGTTATTCGATTTGTACATCACGACGGTAGTTTCTTCACTAAACGGAGACGTCGTTCCGAACTTCTTTGCGAACATATTTTATCGTATAATATCTATTGACATGTAATAAGACGTTTTACTTGTTGTAGAACAACTTGTATCCATTACATACTTTGAATGTAGGTTGTACGCGAAAGAAAGTGGTTTTTGATAGAAAAATTGCGTAATATGCAGTTTCTTACAATATATAATTATATAATGATATTATGTAAAAAAAAGTGTTTTTTTTTGTATTATTGCTTGATAAAAGCAAAGTGTATTTTTTCGCTCGACGATTGTTTCGAATTTCAACGACATAGTCGCGATTACTCATTACTGTTTCATCCGCATTGGTTGATGAATAATTAGAACAGCGTGGCTACGGAGCCACGCGATGTTGCGGCGGCCGCTATATCTCCGCAACTTCGGTAATTGATTTCGGACGCTTCGTCTGCGTTCGGTGTGACAAATCAAAATCACCGTTTCCGCGGTGCGCGATAATAAAGTTATTACGTCTCTAGACGACGGTTGCGAAGAGAGATGGCTCGCCGGCGCGGCGAGCGACGACGACGCTGCGGGGGGGTAGTTTGTAATTTTGAATTCGAGATCAGAGTTCAGCTTATTTACTTTAACTACTCACTAGTTACGGATTCCATTTTCCCGCCGCGGCGAAAATTTCATTAAAAGCTCCGCGACTTTTTTACCACGCTATTTTCTCCATTTTTTTTCGTTATGCGCGAGATTAACCCAACGTTGTAATATAAACGTACACGTTCTCACTTCTGGAGAGAGAGCGTTTCAGTTTTTTTTTTTTTTTTTTTTTTTTTTTTTTTTACTCTCGCCGACACGAAATCACGTATGAAAGTCGACGAGGTATTTAAATATTTACATCACATTTGGTAGTGACTCGATAATTGTTTCATTTTTTTTTTTTTTTTTTTTCAAGTTGCCCCTTTCATTGCGGCGGTTTTGTTCGACGATGGCAGTAAACGTTCTATATCGCGTACGGAGAACCGTACAATTTTCTCGTGTCACATACGTTAAGTGCCATTAAACCAAGTGGCCGCGACACATTTCGTGTTCGACCCTGCAGATTTCAGATAACGCAAATTACAAGGGACAAGGGTCGCGTAGATTAGATTGCATCTATATGTGTATCAGAATTGCATTACGATCATTTTCAAGAAATCCCTTTATTCATCGCACCGCGTACACATAACTGCGTATTACTGCGTATTATTTTTTTTAACTTTGCTATCTGTGCGATCCGATCGAAGATAAACGCAACATAAACACTTGCGAACACACAATTGCGCGCACACGTGTTTTTAGACCGAGAGAAAAAAAATTCTTTATTACATCGAATTTCCGATAAAAACTTCTTACAATCTATTAAATCGCGACAAACATCTCCGGCACGAAGCTTGGAATAAAAAAAAAAAAATCCCGTCGGATATCACGACCTGTGCGATCTCATGCGAATTCCTAGTGTACATTCGAAACGGACACACAGCACCCCGAACGCACGCACGTGAGCGTTATGCATACATCCTTCCGTGCGGACACACGCATGTGGGACACGCGCATAGGATATGGGCGCGTATACACACGGCGCCCCGAGTAATGGCATATAATTAGGAACAGCCCGGCTTACGTACTAAGCCTACAATTTTCGTTAGTGCCTTAGACAGCGTCTTGCGTATGTGCACAATATATATACATATATATATACGTTCGTTCGTATATACGAGTGTGCGTTGCACGTCGTAGCGCGTGTACAAGCCTAAATGAATACGTCGGCGTGGTATCGGTCGAGAACATTTTCAAGGCATTCGTAGCACGAACTTGGCCCTTCCTGCGTGTGTCCTGTGTGTGCTGGCTTGATCGCTTAATTACAGTGCGCGCGCGCGTGATTAAGAGAAGAAAAGGAAATAAGTTAATTTCAGGATTAGAAACTCTCCGGCGAGATTTCTTTTTTTTTTTTTATTAAGAGCAGCATGTGAAAGCAGCGCGTGTGTAAAGTGAATTTTGTGTTAATATACTTTTGCAAAACAAAAGAGAACAAAATATATATTACTGTAGCAACGCGATTTTCGAGTTGGAGCAACTTTGGAGATATTTTTCGTTTTTTAAATAAATTTCCGATAAAAAATTACTGAAATTCCAAACAATTCATTTATTTTCTTGAAAGATCGTAGCACGCGCGCTTGTCAGACGAAGGAGATTCTTCGAGGCTTCAGACGGGGACGAAATGAAAAGAAAAAGGGGCGACAAAAGTTTCGTGGCCCCGTCATGTCGTAGCGAAAAGCCTTACAAGGCCGGAAGTTGGGACAAAGGCTAACTTTCGTCCGTGCTATCGGCGTATGCGCGCTCCTTTTCTGGTTATTATTAATGAGCTCATCCCGAAAATTAATGATATGGTAGCGCCGAGCTCGGCTAGGGTCGGACGACGCCGAACAAGGACGGGAGATCGGCCTTGAAACGAGAACCCGCGCCGGGCGTATGCATCCAGAGAATATACGCAGGGGTGAAAGAAAGAGAGAGAGAGAGAGAGAGAGAAAAAACGATACAAAAAAGACGCCAACGAAGCATAACGGTGCCGCGAAGTATAAGTGTTCCACCTCAAGGACGCCTTTCGTATACGAGATGGACGTTATTATATTATAATGAGCGCACAAACGCGCGCGAGTAATATACATCGAATCGATAACTCGATGTTGCGAAAAGATACGCGCGTCCGATCTTTTTTAACACCGATATTACTGCGATATACATTCGCGAGCAGCGCGCGTAAGTACGTGCGAGTTAAAAAGGGCAATCAATGATTCGGGAACGTATCTCGTGAAATGCATTCTATCATCATGCATATGTAAAATGCTTCTTATCCGAGTACATTAGCTCGGCGGCGAAGCCAACTGAATAACAATCGCGAGGCGTTACGTTCGTCGCGCAATGGAAGGCTTCCCTCACAATGTTCTCCGCACGGGAATGTGCTCTCTCTCTCTCTCTCTCTGCTTTCTTTCTGCAAATTTTTGTGCATTACAGCGAAGTGAATAACTTTAATGTTCGGATGCCACCCAAGTTTTGCTTGGTCGCGGGATACTTTTTGTCTAGAATAAACGAAGGAATATCTGTTGTATATTACACCGTGGACAGTCTGATTAACAAAAATATAAACGCTCGTTTGCGAAATTATATTAATTATTAAGTTATATTATTATTAAGTTATATTAATTATATAATTTAATTATATAATTATATAATTTAATTATATTATTATTAAGTTATATTAATTATAATCCGTTTTATAATTTCCACTTCTCGAATATTCCCAACAACAGCGTTTCGTTTGGGCGAGACTTGTTTTTTTTTTTTTTTTTTATTACTTTTCTAACTCCACCAAGCAATAAAATTTGAGACGAACAACTTAGTGTCTGTTCCTGACTGACTGTCGAAATCGTTTCGATTTATATATCACGACGTTTCCCTTGATCGAAGATTGTGTGACGGGAGCAAACGGAACTGCAACGGATTTGACCGATAATGGAGATTAAACGGATGGCTGATCGAGCGAACACCACAGATTTTATAGCGCACAATAATAAGAGTAAAGATGTGACTTTATTACACTTTGCTTTTACAACGGCGCGGTTACAACAGCAGTTTATACTCGTCTCGGATAGCGCTCGCTATTCGCCGGCACTTGCTTCCTTGCAAATCGGGAAAATTCGGCTAGCCCGATTACTTGCGAACGCTGTTTACCCAGCAGCACGACACGCAAAAGACGCATGGCACGTAGGTTCGACCGTTACCTGTATCAAATTCTAGAAGATTCCTTACATAACGTTTGCTCGTACTCGCGAAATAGATCCACAACTCTCGAGCGCACTCGAGCGCCGGAGTTTGAAAATTAATTAATTAATATTTACTTACGTATGACTCGTCCGACTTTATTTATATTGTCTTTCAAAGTGGCATCAAAAACAAAAATAACTAGTGTGATTGCGATATCGAAGGCGTCTACATCGATTGTATGTATTTAATATCGTTACGATATAATTTTTTATTGCAAATAGAAAAGTATCTGATTTTAAATAATATTCGGTCACACACAACTTACGTTGCTTATTATTCTAGAAAGCGCGAAGGTAATGTAAGTTTGTAAACATTTTGTAGAGTCTGAGTGTGAAAACGTTATCAAGCCCTAGAAAGTCAGCCTGTTGTTGTCAGTATTCCGTCCAACTGCTAGCGAAGATGAAACGCAAAAGTAAGTTTTAACGTTCGTCAACTTGTAATGTTTTTTAGACAAAATTATAGAGCGACAAAACAAAACTCGCGTGATATTTCCGAATATTATTCGCTGTATATGTTACACGCGTTACACTACGTTTCTTTTTCGAAAATTGCGAAAGAATAAGATAACGTGCGTTAACGAAATAATTGAGAAGAAATGTGTGATTTCTCAAAATATAAAATACTTTCAAAAATATTATAAAAATACATAAATTACCTTCGAGTAATTTCTTTGTGTTTACCACATTTCTGATGTCCAGAAAAATAACAAACCATTCTTGGAATCTAAATTGCTTATGACAAAAGTACGCGCGAGTGTACAGCGAAAATTTTCCGGCAGCCTGTTAAAATTACGCTCGAGGACCCGTAGCAGTTTTTCCTCGAGCTCGTAGGTGAGACGTTTTTCTCGCATTTTCCCCGCGTTAGCGCAGACAAATCTCTAGTCGCGTGTATACGATGGCGCAGCAGCTCTTTTCTCTCTTTCTCTCTCTCTCTCTCTCTCTCTCTTTCTTCGTGTGTGCACCAGCGGGACCGTGACAACTCCATCTCATACACGTCATTTCAATTTGTCCTTGGGATGGTTCTGACAAATATTGCAGGTGCTCTCTCCTCTCTCGCTCGTCCTGTCTGCTTGCCTTTCGCCCTCACTTCTACCGTCCCGCGATGCCTCCCCGTCCGTCCGGGCGAAATTGCTCGAGAAAAAGGCAGGAAAACGGAGGAGTGATGCGTACTCAGTCCGGAAGACGTTCTTATTGTTTTAAGGCGGACAGGTTTATTTACTGCCCGAATAACCACGCAGAGCCCTGGACGTTCGCCCCACCGCGCGGTATTAAATTGTGCGCCGCTGAAACTGACATCGCGCCATGCATTTCTTTCTCGCGATGTTGTTACCCGGGACTTTACGTCAGTCGTGATTCACTCGGCGAAGCGTAGGTGCGCGACAATAGCGTCACGACAAACGCGTAAAAGTGACAGGAGGACTTGCTTTTGCATTCGAGAAAATGGATATATCAGGAAAGGTTTGCGCGGAAAATATGAATCTGCGATTTTATCTTCAACGTGAAAAAGTATGTTATTTGGAAAAAAAAATATTTTTTTTTGTTTATATCACACAAATTGTATGTATTTCATTTTGAAAATCTTCTCGGGAAGTGTGTTTTTTCTTCCGCGCGACTAATTGCAATCTCAATCGCACGTATAATGGATAACGAATGTTAACAACAAACTTGCAAAATAGACCGTAAAAGCAACTTGAAAAAAATGAAAGAACTGCGCGAGTAAAATTCCCGCGCGTAAATTCGAAATGAAAAATAAATCTCGCTCGCGCGACAAGAAAAGATAACGGCAGCGTCGAAAAAGATCTCGTCTCTTGGAAAACTATCGTAAGCTGCCAGATCTGCGTCGTACGAAGGGCTTGCGAGATTCTTTCGGCGCCGACCGCTCGTTGACGTTCTGGTCGCGAAACTTTTATATTTGCGAAATATTCGAGGTCGGAGAGAAAATTATTGACATCTCAAAGAGACTTTGGAGACTCTCTTACGCCGTTTGTTTTTTTTTTTTTTTTTTTTCAACCATCTCTCTCCAACTCGCCCGAATTCTCACGTAGCTGAGCTTTCGGGAACACGCAATCGTTTTTTCGCGCGAACGTATAAAGCAACGGTGGAAATAAAATATTGTCGGGCTTTTTGAGAGGGAAACGCGTATCACGGAGACGGGAATTGTGTTCTTGCTATTGAACTACATCAAAGCCGCTGCTGATCGTTCCTAGGAGACGACGCCTGACGGATTCCGCCACGGAATCCCGTTAGCGAAAAAAAAAAAAAAAAAAAAAAAAAAAAAACGAAAGAAGAAGGACAATAAGATCGTCATTGGTGCTAACTGCGAAGATAAAGACTGACGCTATCTGGGCCAGGATCATTAGGAATTGCCTTTTGTCACCGGTCTCGCGTTATATACCGAACCGCTTCAACGCGCGGCCGGGCTTCCATACTTTTCAAGCTCCAATTATACGCTGCTCAAAAGGCGGAAAAACTTGAAATCTCCATTGAAGCGTGACCGCTTTTTTTCCCTCATCACCCTACCCTCTTCTCCGATACGCTTTTTATATCCCTGGTTTCTCTCTCGCTTCGTCCCGTGTGCGTTTTCGATTGTGTCTCGTGGCGTCTCCAGGGATGTCACCTCTATACCGGCTCATTGTCTTCCTTTCTTCTCCTTCCGTTTCTTCGTCCTATCGCTCTTCTCTACCTTCTGCCTATAAACGTTTTCCACTCAAACCGCTCGGCATATAGGCAAGCAAGCAAGCAAGAAAGCAAGAAAGCAAGCAAATGAAGGCTTTTCCCGTTATTTCTTTTCCGCTATTCGAATTGCTTCTGGCTTTGCCTTTCGTTTATTTTTTCGCCTTCTCCGACATCTATGCGTCACTATCTCCGCCGCCATTGTGTAGTGTAAGCGGCTTCGACTTGTAATTCTTTTCCCGTTTTCTATTTTCCCCGCATGACAACCGTCCCCGACCGAAGAAGAGTCGTGTTTGTTCGTATAAACGCTAAAAAGCGTATCTTTTTTTTCCCCGGCTCTCTTTTACGCGAAACACAATTAAAGCGAATTTTCGGCGTTGAATACTTTTTCTCGCTTAATGGATATTTTATTAATGGATATATTTTTATATCAGCTGTCAATTTTATACCATAACATGAACCTATTAGAAACACATCGATTTTCTATAATAACTATGAAGCGAACTCGAACAAATCGCCAATAAATATTTAGAAAATTTCACCGAGAAAAGTAGCACGCGCGTATCGATTTTCATGTCGAATTTTTAATTGAGAAAAAAAAACTCGGTAAAAATACACAATCCATAATACTATATATCTGTGTATATATATATATATATACTCTCAGTAAACACCCTCCGGGGACATCGAGAGGTGCGTCAACCAGAGGCCAATGAATTTTATCACCGCTCATATTTATCGAGAGAGAGCGAGAGAGAGAGAGAGAGAGCCGAAGTGGCAAACTGCACCGACTCCGAGATAAACCTCCGGAGGCCCCTCGCGTATTCTCCTACGTCAAATCTCGGCTGATACGACCGTCGTAAAGTGTCGTAAAGCCCCGGCGGGCCGCCGTAACCGTTTGACGTTTCGCGTTTTACGCGATGACCTCCTTCCCTCCCTCTCCCCTCCTCCCCCCACCCCCGCTCTCGCTCCGGACTACCTACCTACATTCCGCATATTTAAGCGCGTTTGCATTTCGGATCGTTTATGACGTTCCGCAGAGTTCATTCTCGGTTTCAACAATCGATCCCACCTTACTCGTAAACGCTCGCTCCCGCGGCTTTCATCGTGAGCCTTTGTTAATAATGAACGTGACGGTCGGGAGTAATAATTAACGAGATGATTTTTGCTGTTCCCGAAAAAGCTCTCTCTCTCTCTCTCTCTCTCGACAAAGTAACGAAATTAACCACCAATATATCAAATTGCCATTTTTCCTATGATAACATCGCGCATGAATTTACATCCTTGAGATCTTGAGATAAACAATCCATTAACTCACGGCAAAACGCGATAAAATAATGACCTAATTATGGCACAGCCCTTTGTTGGGGATATCGTATATAACCGATGGCATTATCGCTTTGGCGAGCGGCGCATTCTGGAACGCCGTATCGGGGTGTAGCTTTGTAACAAAAGCACGACTCCAACCTTAAACGAGGTAGAATCAAGCGTTAGCACTTTATCGATGGTAACTGAAACTATCTCAAGCTCGGTGCTCGCCGCTCTAGCGCGTCAAGACTACTAATCGAGGTTGGAGGGTTCGACGTTTCCAGGCCCGAGGCGCATTCTCATCGTTGCACGCGTTCGAGGCCTGTTATTACGCGAACTTCAAACTACCACCGCATCATAATCGCTCGCGGACAGGATCTTCTATGATACTCGATATGTTGAAAGTGGCCGACAACGTGGATGACAAATGATCAGATGATAACAGATTTCGCATAGAAGCGAAATTGTTCCAACGCGAATCGTCGCGCGAAATATGTTCTATATAAATTTATTGCTTCAACATATACGAAATAAATAAAAAATAAACATGTACGAAATAAATAAAAAATAAACAAGTAAAAAAAAAAGGTTAAATGTAAGTGAGTAATAAATAAATTTTCAAAATGAGATTTAAAAAAAAATCGAATTCATTTCGTGTGGATAACTGGCGAGGAAATTCAATGACGCTAAAACACGCGAGAAGATGAGAGCGCGCGATGATGAGAGTTAAGAAGGATTAAAGTAAAATGGTAAGTAATCGGTTGGCGGGCGCGCGCACAAGAGAGCCGCGCGATCACGGTCAACGCGCGCGCAGCGAGGTAAAAGCGAAGCGAGAGAACCGGTGCTAGTAGGTGAAAAAAGCGTAAAAACGACACGCGGGGTAGCGCGCGAGCTTAAGTGAGTATAATAAATTGATCGAAGGCAAGCGTGCCGAGAGGCATGCGGGCAACACTCTGGCTCTATTAGCCCGGAGATGCATGGCCCCTTCTTCTTCGAAAGGAAGACACACCCCATTCCAAGCGGACGTTCTTATATAGACTTCTATATAGACGTTCTGACGAGGATAAGAGGATCCTTTAAGGATATGGCCGTGGAAGCGCGCGCTGTGGGCCGATGGGGGAGACTCTCTCGTATTTTTTTTTTTTTTTTTTTTTTTTTTTGCCTACACAATCGAAATAATAATAATAACCATATCAATTGCTGTTTTTATATTTAATTTCAGTCGAGAGAAGTAAATTGTAAGAACCCGACGATCCAACGATGGTTAAATAAATTGTATGTACATCAAATTTCAAATGTTACGTCCCGATCTTTATTTAGATGTTCTCCGGCCAATTTGTGTGACGTGATTACAATGATAATAATTGAACAGATGGAAGGAAGGAGCCAATAGATAATAATTTTAATTCATTTAACCTCCCCCCCCTCCCCTACCATCGTTGGATCCTGGCTTTTAAGATCAAACTTATATTTGAAATTTCCTCAGAAACCTGTACGTCCACTTAAGTTTTGCTGATTCTGAGTAAATTGCAGAACAACGAACTATTATTAGAACGTTTAATTCACATATCGCACACTCCTTAATTGAGAATCAAGTAATGAGAGAGATCGCGGGTTGAAATGCTTATCGAATTATGGATGTTGTTTGCCAAATCGATGACGGGGCTAATTCTTGGTATATCGCGGCGAATTATTCAAGAGCGGCCTCGATGTGTAACAGCGCGATGTAATACAGCCCATCCCCGGTTTCCTAACACAGTTCCACAACCATTCGGCTAAAACCGAATCTAACGAATGTCTTATTCTCTGGCGAAGTTTCGCGGGAAGATCGTTCAGGGAAGGTCGTTGCATTTCGTCTGCGAGGCCCGGGAAAGCTCGAATTAAGAAAGTTTCTCTCTTCTGTAGAGAAAGGAAAGCGAGCGGGAGCCGAACGATCTCGCGGAACTTAAAGAAAATGGTAGTAGTAGACGACTCCCGGCGACGAAAGTCTGGAAAAGGAGGCTCAATAACGATTTCAACGGGTGCCGCCGTTTTGCCGCCCTCCGTCCGCCTCCCTTTGCCTCGCGCTCCACTTCTTGATCTTATCCTGTCTTCCTGCCTCTTCGCCGTTTTCCCTTCGTTCTAGGAATTTAGTCGGTTGTAAGTTAATTTCCTCAATTTCTTATGCAACGGTGCATTAGCGGGGGCGGCGGCAGATGTCGAGCAGTTTCAGCCCCCCGTCCTGAAAGTCCCTTCTACCTTCAGCCGCTCGGTTCGCCATGATCGCCGCGTTTCCCTCATCCGCTAAAATACAGTTTATATTCCGCGCGCGAAGAATACGATTCTCCGGCGCGTTAATCCGCCTCGGAAAAAAACTTTTAGAAACGTTAATTTCCAAGGTGCGAGTGTAGAGACTGCAAATGACGAGGCGCGGTTAAAGACCGAAACACAAAAAGAAAATGAGAAACAATATTAATAAAAGATCTAATTGTCGACTTAATTTTTTAACATCATCACGTTCTGACGCAATTTTGCCCGGAATAAAATTTCACGTTATTTGCGCATGTATGATATGCTCAAAAATATAAACCGCGCTGACTGTGTGTGTGTGTGTGTGTGTGTGTGTATGTAGTAGTAGATATCAAATATTAATATATACGTATGTTGTGGCGAATACATGAATTCGGTTACGTGCGAACGCACACGCAAAAGCCACGGTACCATGAACGATTACCTCTTTCATCGCAGTATATCATTTGTCTCTGAATTTCGCTGCAAGGCAGCAACACGCTGGCGGATTTCGAAAACAAGCCACGTAGTAGTAGAGAGACCGATAAGAACGCGTTGAACTTCGGTATAGCCGTTCGTATTTTAATATTCTCTAAACGTGGGATATGTGCAGTCATTGTCTCTACATGTCGTTGTCTATCTCTCTGTTTTATTCACGCAAGTCGAAAAGATGTGGACGGATTTCCAAATCGATGTGCATTAAATTTATACAAAATGTCAGATATCCGCACAAAGTTCTTTTTTTTTTTTTTTTTTTTTTTCGAAATACAAATATTTCATTTTGTGCTCGACTTTATAGAATGTATATGTGTTTATACGGTTAGAAGCGATTAAAACCATTTGCAACATTTATAACAATTTAATGTACTGCATGGAAATAATATATACAACAAATCCTGATTGATTGTAAAATGGAATAATGTATTTCCCGTCTTGTAATTACTCCCGAAATTTCATTTTCACGATCTAATTCTCTCGCTGGACATTGCTAATGACATCGCAAAACCTCAATTCGCGTTATGCGGATGTGTAAAACAAAATCATCCGCCGCATTGCGAAAACAATTTCTGGCTGTCACGCGGAACTTACAGATTGTCGACTACAAGAGAGAGAGAGAGAGAGAGAGAGAGAGAGAAAGAGTTTTTACCCTGGCTCGCCGATACGGAACAAAGCCGATGATTAAAAAAAAAAAGGAAAAAACAAAAAAAAAAAAAAAAAAAAAACAATTTTACGTGACCGCGACCGAGGTCAATCTCAGTCGAAAATGTCATACAAACGTATCCGGCCGCATCCGTAGCGGGAACGCCACAGAATTACACGTTTCCGCGACCGCTCGCGCGCCCCCGACCGGTCGCGGTAGGCAGGTAGGGGACTTTGTTATTCGCAAAACGGGTGACAGAGTCCGAGGGTCAAACACAGCCTCCCATCCTCTTCCTCCCTCCGAAATACAGCGTATCTAGGCGCAAAAGCGGCCACGAAATCTGTCGATGTTAACGTTAATCCTACGTGGAATTCAATTTGTATCCAGCGCCGCAGAAAATTGGACTACTTCGTAATCGGGTTCGTTCGTTCTATCTGTCTTCCTCTCCTTCTCGCTCCCGGTGGACCTATCATTCTCTCAGGCTCGGGGGTTGCGTGATAGCCGCGCTAGCCGCATCGTTCGACGCAAGAGAGTTGTGAAGCGGCGAGCGTGTATGGTGTGTGTCTCGCGCTCATATCAGTCTTCTGCGTCCGTGTATCCGCACAAGTGTGTGTTCTCGCGTTGAAGAGAGAGACGAACTTGTTAATCGATCCGAAAGTAGGTATCTCTCCGCGGAAGATACGATGAGTCTCGCTGAGAAACGGGATGGTTCTCATATGTAGGCGGGGGTGTATAATAATCCATTAGTCCGATGAGCTAAATTGAGGGGGGAAGAGAGAGAGAGAGAGAGAAAGCGCGAAAGATGAACGGGATGGTTAGATGGTGGAAAGTGCCTGCGAGGAAAACGAGGAGAAGGCAAGGAGAGGGTTGGCTGAGTTTGAAGTTCAGTAACAGCAGATAGATGTCTTCTTCTGTCTTTCTCTTCGTCGCGCTGCTTTTCTATCTTCTATAGTTTTTCCTATATTTTCTGTCCTGTTCCGCTCCTGCGGAATCGATGTGTGCAGATTTGTCGGTTTATAGCACGTCTATATAGGGGTAAATATATATATATATATATATATATATATATATATATATATTTACTATATATATATATATATATATATATATTTACCCGGTCCGAGAGCGGGACAATTAATTTGCGCGTCGAAGGTCCGTTTCTCCGTCGATCTATTCAAGATTGATTAACAGTCCGTCGAAATCGGAGCCTTCTATCTTCTCGCGCACTCCTCCAACATGAATTCCGCATTAATATCTGTGTATCGCTTATATCGATTTTTCTTGTTCTCTTTTTTTTTTTTTTTTAGCAAGAGCGTTTCTCCCGCGCGATAAAAAATTGGGCGGAAAAATTATGCAGATAAGAAATGTGCAACCCGGCGGCTCCTGACACACTCCCCTCTTCGCCCTCTCTCTCTCTCTCTTTCTCTCTCTCTCTCCTCCCCTTTCGCAATAAAATACTTCGCGATTAAAGTTATCTATCATCAAACAGCCAACAGCCGTGATATCAATCAGCATATATCTTGCGTGTTTCCTTTTCACGTTGTAATTTTAACATCTGTTATCAGATGCATTGTAATTGCATTCCGCCTCATTGCGGCGTTCGCCCATTTACTTTAATCCTTAAGCAATTAGCGGGCAGGAATCAGCGAGGACCTGGCATCGATCAAACCGTTCACCGGGCGCTACCTCACCCGCAACAAAATCACCAGCCCCGGGGCACGCATAACTCCTCACGGGGGTCTTATTATAAAAACCCCTCCTTCGCGCAGAAACGGCTCGCTCGCTTGCGCGCGCGCGTAATTATATACACCATGGCTCACTTACTCGCAAAGTATCTCTGGCGTTAATTCCCGCGGAATACTCGGGCATACAGTTTAAAGGCGTCAAAGGGGCGCTCGCCACGGCGGATTCGCCGTGAGAGAGTAAAGTTGCCTCAATATCGTAGTTAACACTCCGTCTCACGATGCTCACGTACTCGTTTGCTGCACACACGCATCGCTTCGTGTCCGCACACACGTGGACACCGGATCTGGGTTACGGGCCACGCTCGGTATTATCCGGACGCGGCTGTCCGGTCACGTAGACATCATCGCCGGTGACTGGGAACGAAGGCGCGCAAGTGCCCCGAGTGCAACGAAAGGGTAATTTTGAGCGTGGTCGTGCGCCCGCACCTGCGGAAAATAGGCGTCCGCGCGCTGCATTTCGACGAATACGATAAGCAGACGCGTCATTATCCGTCTCATAATTGTGACACGTAACGACGACGGAAAATTAGGTTCTCTTTTGACGCCGCGATTCTTCGCACGCGATCGGGTGCGCGAATATAAGCACGTCCGAATATTATGTCGCCTTGTCAGCGAATGTGCGCTACGGTCTTTTTTTTTTTTTTTTCTATCTACTGCTAGCAATCAATACCGAGCTACGTTTTCCAGGTGCTCTGCTGCAGTCAGAGTTCGATTTTGCGATCACTGAGTGAGTGCCAATAAGTTTTAATATTATTTATCGCAAGAAAGAATTTCTCTATTTGTTAATGTAACGATCTTGTGTATTTTTCTTATTATTTTTTATAATTATTTTAAATGTGTGAAAGAGCCGTGTTTCGAGTGCGAGACTTAAGGTCGTTTTCCAGAAGTTTTTCTTGAATTCCGGCATTATAGCGTGACCCATTTAGCGCGGGTGTTGCCGGCTCATAAAGGAAATACGTCACGGCGGGATCGCGGCGGCGGCGGCGGCAGCGTGCTCGCAATACCTTAATTAAGAAGAGCCTCATAATGCCGACGCATATAATGTCATATATCAGGAAATTTCAATGGACCGCTTTACATCGCCCGGCTTTACTGCGTTATTAATTCAGGAACGACGCCGGATAAATATTTCGCGGTGCAACGCAGCCTTATCACGTTAAATAACTGTGGCGCGACAGTATATTATTCCGGTAGCGTACGAAATATGTGATTACAAACACACATCTCTCTCTCTCTCTCTCTCTCTCTCTCTCTCGCAACCTTTTATAACGCATGCAGACATAAATTAGATTTTTTATTTCTACTGACTCTTCTCCAGAAAGGATATTTATTCTTTCTTGTGCGCACTTTTATTTAAAATCTTCGCGTTCTTCCTCGCTGGACAAATCGACGAACCTGCGTAATTTGTTTATTACACGATTGTCGCAATTGGTTGGCGGGACTGCCGTTCGCGCGCGTCAGTAAATCATCCCCGAGCGTGTAATAATTGCAAGTTTAATAACCACGCCTGGACTACGCTCGCCGACGTCGAAATGTAAGTCTCGCCCGCGTGATATATATTTATGTAGATATGACTTAATCGCTCGAACTATCCATCCACGCTCGTCCGGATGATGATGAATCATCCCTCCGCGCGCGCGCGGAGAAAATCGTCTCTCGCGTCCCTCGCGTAAGAACGAGGAAGATTCTCGTCGCGCGAGTTAGGACGCAAAGCGTTTTCTGACGCGACATTTCGATCGGAAATGGACCGGAAGAAAGCGAGGTTTACGAGCGCCACACTCCTTTTCAACGTGGCCCGTTATCGAGGTCGGCACGCGTCATGATTTCACAGACATATCTTACGAATGACAGAGCCGACGAGAAACACACCGGCGGGAGGAGCACGGAAACATTTTTTTGTTTGTCCCTCGGCTGCGGAGGGCATCGGCCGCGTCGCGAAAATAAAGCGCGGTTAATGCAGAGTTCCGGCACGGAAAGGGAGAGAGGAAAAGAGAGAGAGAGAGAGAGACAACGAGAGATGTTATTAAAACTGCCGTTGCTGATTAGACGAGCTAATTTCTCGGCTGCGCGTGAAACTTTTAAATCCGGCCGCGACAATCGCGCGCGCCAAGGACTGCATTTGCGCGCGCGTGTGCGTTCTGGCTTTGTCGTCGACTTTTTTTTTTCCTCCCCCGTTCACCGACGACGACGACGCGGCGGTGCCCAAAGGGGTTTCCGTCGCCCGCGGTCGCCTCTTTGTGCAAGACGCGCCTGCCGTTTCGACCCTTCGCGCCACCGCGTCCCCGCCCACGACTCCGTTCTTCTGTGCATCGAATAAAACCGCCGTGTCGGAGGGTCCACCTCGCTTTTTACGGGCTAATTTGTTTAGCCGCCACGGTAACGACATCTCGTAAAACGACATCCTCTATTTTCGTCCGCGGAACATCCGCCATTTGCTCGGCCATCCCCAAGCAGTCACGAGCACAGCCCTCATTTCTTTTACCTCTTTTTTTTTGTAGTTTTTTTTTTTTTTTTTTTTTTTCAAATTACCGTCTACGGAAAGTTTGCACCAGTATCGCTTGGTTCTCCGTAATATTCAACCTTTGCGCGAGGAGAGAGGAGAGACGCTTCGCGGAAAACGATTGTGTCACTCGCGTGCGTTTCGCGTGAGATTAACGTGTGTGTGTTTGCGAGCGTGAGTTTTCGGCGAAAAATTCGATCCACCACGGGGAAGTAGGAAAAAAACAAACTCGCAAAACTGCACGTGAAAATTTGTTTAGAAGTCAGCCGGATGCGAATTTTTATGAAGCGTAGTAGATACTTTGTCGCGCAAAGTGATAAGCGTCAAACGCATAAAGTCGCTCGTGCAATAGCGTCATGACAGAGTTGACGCGAAGTGCTATCGCTACGCAAAATATACACAACAATTCGATGCCGCGAAATTGCTGTTATTTTTTTCCACGAACTCGTACGCGCGTGTGTGTGCACGCGACCGCAAACGTGTCAACCGGAATTGTAACGTATAAAACGTACTTAATCCTGCTTAATCGCGCAAACTTACCGCGCGTAATTTCACACGGTTGTATTATTCGCGGCGCCAAAACCCGGGGAAACCCGGTATTATTACACGGCCCCAATCCCGCGGCGGGGCCTCGCCGCTAAATGATACGGAATTATCTCGGTGACCCATATATCCCGACAACTTTCGGGCGAACACCCTCGTTTGCGCCCGTTTCTCCGCCCGCGAAAGTTACACCTTGAAGCGTGTTAACTACAGATGCGAACGAACAATTGCATAAACGCGCGCGAGAGCGGCACGAACGAACGTTAGCCGGCCGCGCTATCAGCCCACCGCCATCCGAGCGAGAGTCCGCGCGCTCTCGAAAAAGGAAGATAAATCTGAAAAATAAAAAAAAAAGAGGAAAAGAGAGAGAAAGCGCCAACGCCCGCCGGTGGTTTTAAAATGCATCAACCGCCGGCGCTTCTCTCGCACATCTCGCTTCTGCCCCGCGCGCACCGACGCGCGATGCAGATATTCTTCACGCCTCGCAAAAATTATCGCTCGCCGTAACTTTCGCGCTCGCCGCCGCCGCCGCCGCAGTCGCGAGAATCTTTCGCGCTTTTGCGTGCGATGAAAATTGTTCGCGGAGAATGATGTACGGATTCGTTGCGCGCGCGGCAGTCTTCGCATTATAGTCGGCTTAACGAGCAATTTCTGTCGACATTTATTCTATTGGATGTGTAATCGCGCATATTTCCGCAAACGGATGGGGAAAACTCGTAACCGAATGACGGGAGAAAATCTCGTGGCGTTTACGCACAACAACCCCTATCTATCCTTCTTCGCGAGAGCGCAAGACGCGCGCGCGATTGTACGCCACAGAAAATTTATCAGAGAAATATTGTGCGAGGTTTTTATTTAATAAAGTTTTGAATTTTTAATTAATTTATGAACAAGAGCTTCTCCATTGGATAAAGTGCAGCAATAAATCAGGCGGGTTTGCTTTTCTCATTAACATATTTTAATACAGGAGAATACGCACACACACACACACACACACACACACATTACATGAGGTATAAGACTACACGTCACCGAGACCGTTGAATTAAGATCATATCAACGGCCAACATTCATTACACCGTTAAACACCGCCTTTTGTCTCGCCTCTGCAGTTTTTTTTTTTTTTTTCTCGTCCTTTTTCCGCGGGACTAATTGATTTACCTTCTCTACTGCTGTGCAAGCACAATAACGGCGAGCCTCCGCTACCGCGTCTACGTCGTGGCAGTCATTTTGCGTCGCAGCACAACCATTAGCGCGACGTTGACGCGTGTACATATTTTTTCACGATAATTTTGTCTGAAGAGTAATTTTTCGCTTAGCGCTACTCGCTCGCTCGAACAAGCTGCGACATTGTATAACTTGTCGGCAATCGCCGTCCGCGCGAAACACTCGTCTCTCTCTCTCTCTCTCCTTTCTCTCTCAGTATATTAAACTTAAAAATTATTACCACCGCGCGGATGATTTATAAGTTGATATAACCGGCGAATGGGAAAAAGAAATATAATAAATGTCGCTAATTGAATTTTAATTCTGAATTTTTATTTTTTTTATTTTTTTTTTTTTGTATTTCATTGTGCGAATTGAATGTTTGTTTGACTTTTTCGCTTACTTCGCGCAACTGAACCGCACGAGTTGAGACTCGCGAAGCGGAAAAACTGAATCGAATCACGTGTCGAAAATATTCCATCAGATTCGTCTAGATACTTGCAAGATCAACGACTTCCTGCTCTTTATTAGACGCATGAGAACGAGAGCTCTACTTGTTCGCCCTTCAGAATTATAAGAGAGAGCCCCGCTAGCTAAATCGACGATATCCGCTCTCGCGACCTACCTCACGTTCGGCCGCACTCTCGTGAGAACGCATTGACCTACTACGCTCATTATCGCGGGGGAGAAGGGTTTCGCGCGATCCTAATTGCATGAAAAATTGATCGAACCCCTCAATGACACGAACGAACGGCGTGCTTATAGGGCGCGGTTCACGATCCCCCTGGAAGAGGTCCAAGACGCGGCGTTCCGCGAGATGAGACGTGCGAGATAACGGGAACAAAAAGGGCTCCCGCACGATTACATTCTCCCGCTTTCGCAAACACCTCCTTTCGATCGGCGAATAAAAGAGATAAGACAGTATTCGTGTGAGAGGGGCGGGAGGAGGGGAAAGGAACGAGAAAACGGAATTGATCGACAGTACAAAAGAGACCGTAGCCCTTCCCCCCTCGAATCGAATAGCCGTTCGGCTCAATGCCAAATTATTTTCTACTTGTGGAACACTCGACGTAGCGAGGAAGGGATGAAGAGGTTAAGGAGTATGAGGAACGCGAGTTTTCAGAAGCACTTCACGTCGATCTGAGATTTGCGACTCGAATCGAAATAAAGAACGTTTGCGCGATCACTCTCGTTCTCGTTTGGCAAAAATTAAATTAATTGATTCCGCGGCTTCTGGCGCGCGCCGCGCCAGACTGTTTTCTGTGACGAAAGAAATAATATGCCGATAGAGTTATAAAATGAAGTCGACAAAAACGCACTCGACTTCATTTTCCTCCGCGTTTCTTTGCCGGACTTCGAAACGACGACGTTTCTGCGGTCATTAAGTGATTTGTTTGGTTTGACGGAACGGGCGCAAACAAAACGCTCGGGCTACTACGTCAGCGCTGGATGATGAAAAGAACTGCTCTTGTTCGGGTTTGAAAGAACGGAAACTAGAATGCCGTTGAAGATCTGTTTCGCTCCATTTCGTTTCATTTTCTTTCCGTCGAGTGTCCCTAGACATCTCTCCTCGACGAGTGGTTGTTAATCTTTCTTTGGAAACGTCCATTAATCGTTTCGATGCCATTGTTCCGTGGTCTCTCAACGATATAATTTTGTGAACCATATAATTGACTATTTATATATATATATATCGCCGATTGTTAACAATTATCAAGTCTTCAATTATATCGAAGAAGAACGCGCGCATGCGCTGCGAAACAAATTGTTTTGCTTTTCAAGCGCTTATCTGAAATATCGCTCTCGAAAAAAAATACGTAACAGACTCGGCAGGTGATTATCGAGAAAAGCTTTTTTTATTCAACGTAAAATCTTCGCGAAACTCTTTCTAAATAAATTTTGCTGCGCGAGCGAGCAAACGCTCAGTTCCGCAGTCGAATCGACGGACCGTATTGATCAATGTGCTTAATAAATTTTCCACAAATAAAGTTTGATGAAGAGGAAATCAAGTAATCGATATCGGAGTACATAGTTCAAGATTCCCATATAAGCTGAAAGGAAACTGCAAAGATCTCGTTCAAAAGGGGCTTTAGTGCACCCTTGCCTCTCTCTTTCTCTGTCGTATTTCTTAGCTCCTGAGAGCTTATTAATCCCTCTTGCTAGCGTTATATTATTCATTGCTTGCTCTGTCACCTTCGCTTTGTGCGCGACTCAGAAAACGATTACCGGGAATAAAAATTGTGTGGGCCCGTCTCTTTTATCCCTCCTCAACCCCCGTTTCTTTTGAGCGTATTCTCTTCCATTTCGCGTCATTTGATTAATGAGAGTGCGCTGATTGTGTTCGGCGAACAAATCTTGACGTGGAGAGCATTTCTTCTGTCGGGGTAAGAGTCGAGCGAGAGAACCGATAAGATTATTGCGTCTATTATAAACGTGCTTTATCCCTTCGAACATTTATACCCTGCTCTCGCGAAGTGACGCCGCTCTCGGGAAGAAACGTAGTTTCTTTCGTAATGTTAATTGCGTTAAAAATTAAAAACTTAAAGAGCTGGGACGTTCGCTGATGTACGTGCAAAGTTCAAGATGAAGAGACTTCACGATCAGTTTAGTTTTTTGATCATCCTCAGCCAAAAACTGAAACCATATATTTTGTGTAATTTCGCAAGAATAATACGTATATTGCCTATGAAACATGAATAGAAGTAAAAGATTTTTTACAAACCTCAAGATAAAAATCTACATCCCAATAAGCTCCTTAGATTTATTATTTAATTTGTAACTTCTGATATTAGAACTTATCTTAATTTGTAGTTAAAAATTAAATGTAAAAATATATTTGTTTTATTTTTTCCCTCGCCAAAATAAATATTTGCTTATTTTTTCCGCACCGAGATCTACGATGTTTGGTGTGCAAATTGCTAAAAAAAAATAAAAGTGAATCTTGATGGTTGAAAGCGCGTCTGATATATTACGTCTTGTCACATTATCGCAGAACGATTATTATAATGAACGATCTATTGGTAAATTAGAGCGCATCGGGGAGAGAATGAGAGAGAGAGAGCATTTATTAAAAATTATCAAGACAAACTTCCAACTTAATTTTCAAAGTAGAATCATCGCATTTCAAGTGTTTCACTTCGCGGCTCGATCGACAACTACGTATTACTTGGCGCGATCGATGACGTCTTGATTGCAAGCCTCGAACGTCGACGTGCTATATTTATTGTCTACTTGTGAGACGCGAAGTTTCTTTCTCGGCCTAGAAGAACCTCCGTCGTGCCGACAGCACGCGGCGCGCATAACTCGTTATATCGAGCCATAACGATTATATTTGCCCCGATTGCGAATTAGCATAATTGAGCGTTACCCGCGAAAGCAAACCGGAATTGACCGGTGGATAATGACTTCCTGCCAGAAAAGAAGTGCGGCCATAGTCGCCGGTTAATTACACGCTTTTCTGGCTGACTGACGTTGCGGCTGACGTTTCGCTCGTAAGATACCCGGCCGGTCTGATCGGAAGAAACGAATGTTAGGAAGGACGGGCTTGTCCACAGTCTCTCTTCGAGAGAAGTATGTAACAAGAACTCTCCGAACTGTTTTATGTCTCTCACTCGTCGCATTTATATATCGAAACTCAATGCGAAAATATGAAAGCAAGAGCGCGGATTTATCGGCGTCACTTGCTTTGACTTTGATGCAACTGTGCATCGCCGCCGTGTCGTAGCACGATGATGTGTACATTTTTTTTTTTTTCAGCGCAATATAATCGTTAAACACAAACGCGCTGTCGTGCGCAAGTGCATTCGGACGATTGCCGAATTCGGTATTCATCGGTTTATCGAAAAGTCAATTCGCGAAAATGGAATCTCCGTTCTAAAAGGCACAAATGACAACCGGCTGCAACAGATAGAAAGTCAATTCTGTTACACAGATGGTAACATAGAAGAGTTCATTCTGTGTGTGTGTGTGGAACATAATTTCAATGCTGGCTCTTTCAATAGAATGTTTTTTTGTTTTTTTTGTTTTGTTTTGTTTTATTTTTTTTTTTTCACATATATAGTGGGAGTGATTTTTCGATAATATTCCACACACTATGTTCGCGCTGCAGAACATCGGTGGTGAATGGAGCTTTCTCTGTGCTGCATCGACGATCGATCTACTCTCTTTGCCGCGTTATCTCAACGGCAACGCTTCATTTTAAGCAGCTTCTTCGAGTACGCGAGTAATTTATAACTCATCGAATAGTTGGACGCGTTGATCGATCTCTCCGTCTTCTACAAGCCTGATGAATTAATTGCCGATATCGGGATCCTGTGGCAGTACACTCGGGGGTTATTACGTCGCGATAGATATCGCCGCGGCGCGCGGTATCTCGTTCGTTCGACGCCTCCGATTACACGATCCAGCGACGTCAAGTCGTTATCGGCATCATCGTAAGCCGAGGCAAACAACGAGCGCCGCGCTACACGAACACAAACCAGCGCGCGCTTCCTCATCGTCATAAGTTATAACGTTCGAAAGACGCTCCGCCGCGTTGTCGACCCGATCGATGGTCGTCGATTGCCGCTCTCTCCGTTGGCGATAGACGAATTAATTAAGCGGCACCAGCAGCACCACCTCGGTCAGCACCACCTCGGTCGTAATGGTTGGTAAACCTGACAAGGCTCTGCGGTCATTAGGTCGCGTTTTACATCGACCTCGTAATGGTCTAGCGAGCCAGAAGGCGTGCTACCGAGCCGTTACGTCTTACACCCACTGCAATGTCTTTCCCTTCCCACAATTTATTTTCTTCTCTCTCTCTCTTTCTGTAACATTTTCTCTTGCATCACTTCTACTTCAGTTTCAAATGTTTCGTCCGACCACGTCGTAACGTCATCAACTTTTTCCCCGGCGATATAAATAAAAATGTTACTTCGAATTATGTGCGATTCGGCGTTCGCCGCTGTATCGCGCGCGCTCGAAATGTTGAAGAACGGGAGAACTCTTGCCTCAGGCTGTCGCCTGATCGATCGACACTTGTCTCTCTTTTACAGGCTGCTGATGAGTTAATTACTCCTCCGTCGACAAATTCTGACGACGCGACGCGTCGGCTCCGACACGATGTAAGCCTGTCTGCAATATCTCGTCTCTGCCGCCATGTTTAGGCTGCCGCCATTACAGCAGGCTCTGTAACGACGCGAAAATCCTTAGCAGTCCCAGGGACGCATTCGATGTACCGGCGCGCACTCGCCAGAGATATGACGTGCATACTTACGGGGGGGCTTAAGTGCACGCGCGCCGCATATGCACGTGGATTATACACGACACATACGTGCGTGCGCGCGCGTTGTTTCTGCGACCACCATCGACACAAAAGGGGGATGGGGGTGCGTGTCGTGAGCGGCGAGTATTATATGCGCATACAAGTGGCCGATATAATCTCGGCCAATTTAGTAAACATATTAAGCAGTCTGAATAATACGAGCGCGGTTTAATGTCACAGGTGAGGGCCGCCGATGTCAGATAGACGGAAAATACAGCAACGCCGCGTTATACTACATGTTACCTATATATATATGCCACCGCTGCTTTGAATAAAACGACCGGGCGCGCGTTAATCAGCTTTTCGTTTGTTTTTGCCAGTTTTTCGAATATCGCGCGCAATACCTGAATCGCATCGATCGGCGCGATATTCGTTTTTTTTTTTCGACCGCTACGCTTTGACGTGACTCCCCGCCGCTATTCGTCGAGGAGCTACGATTTACTCCCATAATTCCGCATTCCCAACTCATCCGTCATTACGCGGAATCGTAAGCGCGCAAGCATCTCGCAATCCGTATTTGCGTTACCTTCCTAAATTGCGTCCCGCGCCATTCCATCCGGTCCACTTAACCGACGCTCTTCACAAAGATAGCAGTAAATACCTCCTTCCGTCTCCGATCCGGGATGGAATGCGCGGCCGACGCGCGCGCGCAACGGCGCGTGAGAGATTTTAGCCGTCCGTGAGACATTCCTCTACCATTTGCGACGCTCGGACGAGCGAGGGAGAGACAGCGAGAATTCGAAATCGATTGTCGACCATCCGAGAGGCTCGAGAGGATGCGCCAAGCGTTTATCGCGAGGTTGGCAGTCGAGGTCGAGTTCCAGCACAAAGCGCCGCGCGGCGAACTTATAACCACCGGTTTCTGTCTGAAATAATCGAGCGGTGACAGGAGCTCCGTGTGTTGATGCTCCGATACGCCAATAAGGCGGCCAGTGTATCGTATACATAGACAGCGTTTATCTAAATGAGAAAACCTACAAGTGAGGTCACTCGCGCGAGAGGGGAGAGGGGGGAAACGGCGACGAGTCCGGGAGGGAAGCGTCGCGTCGTTGCGGGGACGTTGGAGCAAGGATAAAATTGGTTTGCACCCCTATTGACATGTCAGGATGTCCGTCGGGGTTAAGATAGTCGGCGATTATCCACGACGGACCCTCTTCTCTCTCTCTCTCTCGTTTCCACGGCCGGCCGTCCTGTCCGTGACGCCAAGGTTACCCGCAGCATGGCCAATTGAACTCAGCCGCGAAGACCGCAAGATCGCGAGCCGGCCGATCGTTATCCGGAAACGTATTGCACTCGGCGAGGAATTCCCGCCGTCACGGGGCTACAATTTCGATCGCACGCCAGCGGCGCTGATTGTTTAGAACGCCGGCAATGACGACGAGTGCAATCTCTCGCCGGGACTGTAAGATTAATCAAGAGTCAATTTTCTCTTGCTCACTTTTCAATCGATACATTTTTCTTTTTATTCAAAAAAAAAACAAGCTTAAAGAAATTTCAAAAAACAAAATCGAGTTGACATCGTCTATCGGCGATTAATTTATTAATTTGTTGTAAGATTAAATTTTACAATAAAAAAAAATGGAACATAAATGTAAACGGGACGTTTCGATCATTTTATTTCATTATCTTCAGTCAATCTGTATAAACAATACAAATACACGTTTGTGTACATTCTTTACAAAAATATTAATAAACATATTCTTTAATATAAAAATTGAAAGTGATTTTAACTTTACTTTGCATTTAAGTTTACAATAAATTAACCACCGAACCATAGCTGTCAGATTTTGTTTTTGACATTGTTTTTTGTTCGTAACGTGAGAAGAAACGAATTTTTCAAATGTTCTCGCTGATCGAAGAAATTGAAATTTTGTAAATAGAGTTTAGCTTTCTCGCTTTCTATTTCGATCGCGCGTATATATTTTCCGTGTTCTTATTATTGTCTAACACACGGGAATCAGGAAGGAATCGTGAATACAGAAGAAAAAAAAAGGATGAAAGAACTGGAGAAACTGTTACGAGCGCAAAAAGGGATGTGGGAGGAAAGGGATGGAATTCAAGTTACGTGACGTGCTTTGGTGATGAAGTATTCTTTCTTCTGCATTCGCAAGACACTTCCGTTCCATCGATTCCGCCGCGTACGTGAACCGAAGACCGTGGTCTTTTGCCCAGATTTTCGTGCGAACGCGAAATATATTGAATTTTCCGAATCTTATCATTTTTTCTATTTGTTTTTATCGTTAAACAATGTACAATTTTTTGTAGCAAATAATTCTGTAAAATTTCGCTCACGTAAGCTATTAATTTCGAAAAAAAATACCAGCATCGAACCGCGTTCTCGCTTTGTCCGTGCACTTCCTAAATTGTAGCGCAAACGAAACGCATGAAATCGGCTAATTCCTGACTCGTTGATCAAACAGTTTGCTAACGCGCTTGCATTCAAAGTTGATTTTAGAGAACGATTTATCAGCCTGTTGCGAAATCGTCGACCGTGCGCCGAAACCAACTTATAAAGAGCTCATTATGGAGCGGCAGTTGCGGGATTTGAATTTTAAATTGTGGACCCTGTGCGAGTGCAGCTGCTGGCGAATACAGCTAATATGCAAACTGGTGTCACATGAAATCGTTACGGGTATTAACACGTTAAATAGAAATGGATTAATCGAGCGCGTTGCCGCGGTCGATGAGCTGCCTGATGTGACGCTACGTCCCTACGGCACACGTGTGTGTGTGTGTGTGTGTATTAATTAAATAAATTAGAATCGAGTCCGCGAAGGAAAATGCAACGCGTTTGCAACGTTGTTTTCATAGACAACGACGACGTAATCGAGCGGCCGACGTTTATCGAATCTGTTCGTAAGCGATAACAAACACAGCGGCGCACGTTTACTTTTGTAATTACCAATGCAGAATACGCGGTCGCGGACGAAACGCAAAATGTCAATGGAGATATCTGCGGTGCGTGCCGAATGCGCGTCTTCGTGTGTGGATTTGTTCATGCTCCGGCGGGCGTAGCGGGCGCGGAACGCACACCCCTCCGACGCGCACGTGGAAAATTCGGTTGAACGCGCAATGACAAATTAATATCGCTTCCGCAATAATAACGCGAGCGGTTATTAATTGCGTACCGCTTTCGGATATTTGGCCGAATATCAAAGGGGGAAATAGAGGGTTGGTTTTAGGGTGGCACGCTCGATTTAAGTTGCGTCATCGTCGCCACGCGCGTTTTCGACGCATTGTTACGCGATGATCCACGAGACAATTCGCTCTCTCTCTCTCTCGCTCTCTTTCTCTCTCTCTCTCTCGCTCTCGCAGCGGACTCGAATAATTCGCGTGCGTTATGCGAATCTATTGTGAAAAAAGATTGAAGCTGAAGTGTGATTTGTTTTATTTAAAGTACGTTATGTGTGTGTAAGAGAGAGAGAGAGAGAGAGAGAGAGAGAGAGAGAGAGAGAGAGAGAGAGAGAGAGAGAGAGAGATTTAGTGTAGAGAAATATTTTGCATTGCACATAAATGTGTCACATACGTGGCTACCAGAGCAAAATAATTCTGTTTTCAACTCTATTTAGAGTAACATAATATTTTCAATTCAAACCGGGAATTTGTTATGCAAATATCAACGAATGTTTGTGAAATGTTGCACCTATGCATTACGATACATTTAACAATAATTTTACGCATTGGTTTTGACTAAATAATAAACTTATTTATTTTAGTTACGCGATAAGTGTGTGTGTGTGTGTGCGTTCTGTAATCCATTGTGTGTTACAAATGCTGCACACAAGAGTATATAATACACACAAGAGTAATTAATATTGCATTTACGGATACTATAAACAAAAGGGTTTATTACACATGCACCGTTAAAAAAAGCATTTTTCATAAAAATAAGGAAAAAGTATCATGTTTATTGATACATACAGTGAAAAAAAAAAAAAATATATATATATATTGTACCTAACTACAACAAACTTTCTAAATAGCCAACGTCGATTCTGTTATAAAATTTCTTGCTCGTCGGTCAACAACTTTCGACGGATATCCACCTCTTTTTTCTTCTTCCGAGTTTTTCATCCCCCTCCCCTCCTTCTACGTATCCTGTCAGTCGTATCTAACACTAGATTGACAAATTCGATTATAATAACCTGCAAAGCGAGGCTCCTACCTGCGAGCGTCTATCAACTTCCGGACGAAGAGCGACATTATCGATCGCATTATCGGCCTCGTAAACTTCCACTTCGGTACGTGGGATCGTTCGTAAATGTCGATCGTAAAATCACATGACGGGGAACCGAAGTTATTGGTCCGTTTCCGGAAGGGTTGCGACCTCCCTTCCCTCCTTCCCCCCCCGGTACGCACACCGCTTTCGGACGGATTCTCCACTGCCTCTCTCTCCCTCCCCCCCCCCCGACGCATATTCGAACGAATAAATATGTTTAATCTTGTTTTGCGGATCGAGCGCGGTCGCGCCAACAATCCTGCATTTGTGGTATGTTTTTCGGCGTTTTCGGACACATTTTATCGCGTTCCGAGCCGCCATTAGCGCGTATCATATTCATATTCATTCTCGCATCATAAAGAGCAATGACGCAAAACCCGTAGCTGTTTTTCGCAAACAGACGAAATGAGGAAGACGCGCACACGCGCGCACGGTAATTATTATAATATTATACGTATATATATATATATAATATTATTTTAATAACATGTGCAATATATTTGCAGCGTTACTCCGTCCCGTAATTTTCTCTTTTTCTCTAATTACGCAATATATTTTGAACTTTGCTTGAATGAGACGTCATCAAAAGAAACTCGCTGCTTTATTGCGACTTTAAATTTAAAAGCGAGAATTATA
The DNA here is from genome assembly GCA_014825475.1 of Pseudomyrmex flavicornis. Taxonomy (NCBI): domain Eukaryota; kingdom Metazoa; phylum Arthropoda; class Insecta; order Hymenoptera; family Formicidae; genus Pseudomyrmex; species Pseudomyrmex flavicornis. The sequence continues at coordinate 54,559 of QVNW01002204.1, forward strand.
TGAGAGAGAGATGCTGCGCAAACATCTTGTAAGCTTTTTCGCGAAAATATATCGGAGCGTTTTAAGAAGCGCCGCCGTCGGTATTCCGGGGCGAATAGAACGTGAAAACGGAAATGCGAGTAGCACAGACACGGTAAAGTAAAGAGCATCTCCCGTCTGAAGGCGATACTTTGTTACAAATCTTGTCTTTTGCGAAATGGCGTTTTCGTAAAAGCTCTCTTTCTCGCGGCGCAACCGTCCCGGAGAAACCGGATATCTGTCGGTCTAATTGCTTTAGTCGCGAGGAGGCTCTCCTCCTAAGCGTCCGTTATACGGTACATTTGAGGAAAAATAAATGGTAGGTTCCGGGACTCTCACAGACGGAAAACGCGAAAAGTGGAAACGAGGAGAAAGAAAAAGCCCCCGGACGCGGAAAGAGATGCAGCTCCTCGACGGAGAAAGACTCGACGGACAACAAAACTGTTAATGGATCGTGGCGGCAATAAACTCCAAAGCAACGTTTTGGATTACCATCGTAAACTATAATACCTCCCTCCTTCCCTCCACCCCCCACTCACCCTGTACAAGCGACGCGAATCGATAAGCCTGCAGCAGTGTGTACACGCGGAGAAAATAATATGAGCGCGCGCTGCAGCGCGGTGGATTTTAAGTGACGTGATAAATACTTCAGTATTTTTCTATCAGTGTTACATAACAATATTTTAGAAATCAAATGCGTAAATAAAACTACAAGAAGAGTCTCGAAAATTTCTACTTTGACAGAACGCATTTGAGTGCTCGGAAAAATATAGACGATCGAATTCTTTGGCTTTATTTCGATTGGAATATTAAAACGCGTATATATTGCTCGACGCGAGTCACATCTCTCACGCACAACCTTTTATCCACATTACGCGATTCACTTACTTTCTAATATCCATAAATCCAAATTCAATCGGGTTTCCGGAACGACCTAATCGCGTTCAATCAGCTAGAAAGCACCGCAAGACGAGAGAGAGAGACCGGTGAATCTGATTAGTCAATCAGCGGATCACAGCGATCGAGTCCAAGCTAGGTGAATCGTCGACGGCGTCAAACGAAAGCGAGGGAAGGGGAGGGAGACGGTTGATGTCGAAGAAGATACAAAGATAGAGAGATAAATAGAGAGAGAGAGAAAGAAACGGAAAATCGATAACGATGAGATAAAAGCGGATGGGAGAGAGATGAGAAACGAACGGGAATATATGGATGAAGAAACGACCGAGGAAGAGAAGGGGAGAAGACGACAAATACGGAAATCGGGTCGAGTTCCAGGTCGGTGGAGGGTGTTCGCGCAAATGCGAAAGAATCTCGAGAAAGAATCTCTTTTTAGTTGCGGAAGCCGATCGTCAAACTGTGTGTGAGATTTAAGCAGCAATGAGAAGCGTCAGATGCTTGTTTGTTTTTTTGTTTTTTTTTTTTGCCACACATACACGTACTAGCTCGCGGCTTTTCGCGTGTCGTCGTGTCTCTTTATCGACTTCCTTTTCGCCGATTTGTCGCCGTGTATCTTTTTGCAGCACCGGGCGCAACCGCAACACCGTTCTCCGCGAATAGCGAGAACGGTGGCAGCAAGTGGCGCCAGAGAGTTCCGCAAAAACGTCTACACACAGCGGAATTGTCGTTTAAATTCTCACGATTATTATTTCTCGTCGTCGTTGCCCGTTAACGGGACACCCGCGCGCTCGGCCGACGCGCTCTATCACTTTGCCGCGACGTAATTACGACGTAAATGTTCGGGCCGGGTCGCGTGCGCCGCTAAAAGCACGGACAAAGAGAAGTTCGTTAAACGAAACCGCATATACCGTGGGGAATGAATTTACATTGCAAAGACTTGTTATGTCGATCTAGGTAAACGCGGAATTGCTCGGAAATGCACGCTCTCGCGCTATCTTAAAAGAGTCTGAGGGCACACAACCAGAGCTATCAAAAATCAGTTTTGTACAAAAGAAAACGTCGTTTTTTAATAAAACAATACAACGACTTTTGTCACTCGATATTAGATTTTTTTTCCGCTTTTGTTTATGCTATTGCGTTTAAAATTTAACGGTTTTGCAATACACTCGATTTGTAATAAATGTAGGACGCTGTAGCCGCTTTATAAGCCTCTGATCTTGATGTTTTAATTTTTCTTATATTTTAGAAATTTATATCAACAATTTCTCGTGTTTACCGCGCATTTGTTAGAATTTTCCGGAACATCCTGGACCGAAGAAAGCACGTGAATTGAAATCGGGTACTCGGCTTAATCCGCGCAAGACTGTTTATTTATTCACGGCTCAAGAGGCGCTCCTTACCGCCTTCAAAGGATTCGCGAACACTCGGCTTTTCTGCAATTTCGTTGCTGCTCGTCAGACGTTTCGGAGAAGGAGGAGGAGAAGAGGGGCGGGAGGGGAGAAAAGGCTGTATTATTAAACACGACATACATATCGACGAGTTTAAAGGTGTTTAAAGGTGGTTTTTAGATGACTTCGCGCTCGTCCGTCTGTTCTCGCTTTTCCGCGAGATCTCGCTTTAAGAGCTTAAACGAGAGCGCAATCAATTTTCCGGGACGTTGTATAATTTGGATTGTTTAATATCCCGCGATAACGAACCGTTTCGATAATGTTCTCAAGCGCGAGGCACCCGCTTCCCGGATCGTCTCCCCGTTTTCGAAACGAGCGGAATTGGTCGCTAGCGCGACCAAACGCAATCAAACATTCGTGTATAAATGTCCACTCTCTCCTTTCGGCGCGATTAATCAGCCCTTCCTTTCCCCTTTCGAAACGGCTGCGAAAATGCTGCGAAAACAAGGATACGAGGCATCCCCCACTCGAGAAGACACTTGTACACTTGTGTCGAGATCATTCCAAACACAGTGGCATCCCGCTCCTCGTCCTTTCCTATCGACCTCGTTTCGGGCGAATTGTTATGACAGAAAACAACATCCCGAGAGTCCGAGTGTGTGTGTATCCGTTTGTTTCGCGTTTACACATCATCTCTCTTGTCTTTGTTTATCGCGCGCGGTCGCGAAAGTGTCGCGCGCGACACACAACTTTTAATTGGATCGAAAAAACGCGCGTCCGGCGGGGCGCGTCCGTAACTTACGGGGATGACTCGCGAATTCTCAACGCGGAAGCGTTTCAGAAAACCTTGGCGGGAGGGAGGGAAGAGTTGCGCTTTCTTACGACTCGTCCCGAAACTGCGTTTTCGCTCGAATGTGTTTCAAAGTCACGCGATAAAGCGGAAACGTTCCAACTTGGTATTTTATGGAGCCAAAAGAGCGCAGTTTCGCTCTCTTCCAAATTCAATTCCCATACTTACTTACATCGAAATCGTTTGCATGCTGCGCTGCTGCGCGTGTTTACGCGACTTCCGCTCGGTGTTGCGCGAGCGATAGAACCGCTGAAACCGAAGGTTTTACACACACACACACACACAGAGAGAGAGAGATATTACCACGAGAGAAACAATCTGCGAAAAATTTCTCGCAATTTCAGAATAACATTCTCAGAGAACAGGTGCGAGCGTGAAAGACGATTCTCTCGCGATTTCCAAAGCAAAGTTTCAACTCTTATATTTTATACGCGAGATAGAATAATTAAAAGTTACGACATTGATGCGGAACTTTGTGTAGGTACGCGCGGTTGGCGCGCGCCGGAGGAGGAAGGGGTGGAATACACACTTTGGCCCCGTGCTCGCGTCGCGATTGCCGTAATCGCGATTATTGTCGCGACTGAGATTCAAATGCGTCGCCATCGACTTTTCTCCGCGGCTATACAATGGGAAAGTTGTGCGCGCGAACTTTTCCTCTTTGTCGGACGCCGGCGAGAAACAAAATAACGGGGGGAGAAGGGGGGGGGGAAGTAAAGATGAAAAAGTTGATAACGCGCTGTGAAAACAGCGATGCACTCTCGCGAGGAAGAAAATATCGCTCGCTCCCCATGTTTTCATCGCGACACTCGGAAAAGAAGAAAGTGCGAACGATAATTATACGCGCTGAAAGAATAGCACAAACATACACACACACACACATACACACCGTGTAACGTTATATCAAACGATGTGACCAGATCGTTCGAATTGGCTAGTCATCAGATTACACTGTCAATGTGATTACATCCGCGATAATTATATACAGTGTTTGTTATTAATTGCATATTGCTGTTGCCACCAATTACATATTTTAGATGAGTACAGAACGCGGTAATTAGCAAATACAAACTGGCTGTTTATGGATCAATATCGTTCGCATTAGTAACATAAGACGTCGAATTGCGGAACGATATGTCGAAAAGGAAAAAAACCTAGTAAAAATTAAATTAAAAAAATTAAAAAAGAATTGTAATAAAAATTAAACCAGTAACTGGCTAGTTTTGTTAGCTAGAAAGTGATAAGTTTGGACGACGCTTATTTGACCAATAACAATAGAAGCAAACTTTTACTTATTCCATTTAATCTGCCTAGTTTCTAATTAGAAAATATTGATCAAAATTTGTCGAGTTTTTCTGAGCAAAAACTAAGGGGGGGGGTTTAGTTTTCTGTTCAATTCAGGTCAAGTGCTGTCTAAGATGTGATCAGAAAATACTGTTTTGACAACGCTAAAATACACAGTAACTATCTAGAAACTGCCAAAAACTATTCGGTTTTAAAACTGATCAAAATCTACTTGGTTTTATCTTAACGTGAATTTTCTATCCGATTACTAGACCAGTTGCCGTCCAATAAAACTAGATTTAATACAAACTAAGAACTAACTTCCTTCGGCCAGTGACCGGTTTTTTCTCGAATACATCTAGGGGAAAAAAACTACGTGAAATCGAGTATCTCGTTAATTAACACACAATTTCTTTGATTTTATTACACTTATATCAATAATCTTTTTTTCTATCGTTTCTTCGAGAGTCGCGGAAAGGATTAAAAGGATTAAACTTTACGAGTCACCATTAATCATAAGTTTTGATGGGCACGCGTATAAACGTCGCAAGTTCTCTGTATCGAGTTCATCATGACAAAGTTGGGGGATGATGGTTAATCACTCAACTTAATGTATCATCTATCAGTGTAAGGATTCGGTCTTCGCGCGTATCGGCATAAACATCGCACGTCGCAGTGAGAGAGAAAAAGAGAGAGAAAGAGAGAAAGAGAAAGGAAATCTTGCGTTTCTTTTCTGATTTCCACTCTCGCAATATCGACAAACGCCAGTGCAACGCCAATGGCGGCGGCGGCGGCGGCGGCGGCGGCGGCGGCAGCGGCGTCGGTCGTCGAGCCTCCATAATTCATTCGGCAGACAACCAGAAATCCTGGAAACATACATTTATGCGGCGGAATCGTCCCAGAGGAACAGCGGGAGCGACGGGAGAGGGAGCGAGAGACACACAGAGCCCGGTTTGCGGCTGTGGGGGTTGTACAAGTGTGCGCGAGGGAGGACACACGCGGCAGGCGGTACGCGACAGACAGTAGGTACAGCGCGGAGCGCGCGCGTACGACGATGTGGAGAATGAAAACGCGCGAGGAGTGGAGAGGAGTTCCAAAATCAGGCTGACAACCGTAGAGTTGGCGCCGTGATGCACGACGCGCAGATACGCGCTATCATACCCAATAACCGTTCAAATAATAGTCCGTGAGAGAGCCGGTTGTGGCCAACGCGCCGCCTCCGCCGAAACACAAACGGGTGCTGTGCTCGACTGGAACCGCAACGACACGAGTCCGAGTCGATATCGGTCGTGGCGCGAGGGGGAGAGATGCTGGGTTCAGGCGAACAAACGCCGCGGTCTCGAAATTGCTGGGGCGAGAGACAAAGAGAGAGAGAGAGAGAGAGAGAGGCGCTTTCGAAACGGCCATATACGACTTGGCAACTGCATTTTGATTCGCTCGGATAACGTAGCGCGGATATCGCCGAGGCGCAATCTCGACGACGTCGTCGCCGTCGTTCGATGACGACGACGACGACGACGACAATGTCGTCGTAGCTGCCGTTTTAATGGTCGCGCTTCTCCGTTTATGTCCTTTACGCTAAGACAAACTGACGCAAAAGTAGCACTAAACGTGCCATCGCGCTGCGGCCGCAAGCATATGTGCGCGCGTGTCGTAAAACGAAACACAAACATCGCGATGCGCGAATGCATCAAAGAAACCACTATCGCACAATGTGTGCGAATCGAAAAAAAAAAAAAAAAAAAAAAATCTTAGTACGTGTCGATAAATTGTACGACAATTTCTGTGTTCATGTTTTTCCGCCAAAGAAGATCCGGCACGTCTCCGTGTTACCAAATTGCGAGACTGACTTCCGTCGCAGCAGAGTTAAACGTGTAAACGACACGCGTTACAAGCTGCACGAGAAATCTCATAATGTAATTAAATAAATTGTTCGTTGCATTAATTTAAGGAACGACAGCTTAACAAAACGAGTTTGAAAGGACAAATTTCGGAAGAGAGATGAGCGCAGTCCGTAGACGAACGAAAAGACGCTATTCCGACGCTAATTACGACGTACATTTAAATCGAAACCATAAACACACGATTGTCGCATAGATAGTATATATATCTCGCGAATTCAATTCGCGTTATGTCGCACAAAGACGACGTTAAGTCTCGAGATTTAGCTCGTCTTACGAAGGGAATCGGATGAATCGACTGTGCGACAACTCTCCTTGCTTCATGATTCGCTAAGTGAATATGGAGAATACTCTTCGCGTATACGCTTGTCTCTCGGAGATATATATATATATATATATATATATACACGGCGTTCCTCTCTCGGGAGACAGAGATCAGGGTTGAAATTTCAATCCGAAGCGAGAATTGTGTGTGAAATTACACGACGCCAAGCTGCAAGCGAGAAATTATCGAATAAAATTTCTCGTTGAAATCCTTCGTTTAATCTCCATTTTATGAAATATCGTTTTTTTTTGCAAAAACAATTGTCGCCATTGAACTGAATCGCAGAAAAAAAAACTAGGTCGAAATGAATAAAAAAACTCGATGACGTTAGATCTTTCATTAACGATAGATTCAAGGCGCGAGGATACGTCATGCGAGTTTCTCGTCGTCACGGACTAATGCACGGTAAACGGACGAGTCGGGATGTGAGTGTTGCAGCGCAGAATTGGATGAATCGTTTCGATCTTCGCGACGTATAAAGAGAGAGGGAAGAGAGAGAAGAGAGAGAGAGAGAAGCGCGGTACATCTCTTACAGGGTGGTTACGTAAAGAGGATGAGTGTCGTGCAGAATAGGCCATAGCCTGTACGAGAGAAGCTGCCGCGCACTAGGGTAAAATAGGGCTTTGACACGCACTTAATCACGCCGCGGTTTCTCTATCTCCGGTCGTCTCCGTCTCGCTGCCTCTTTCCTCTCTTTGCCGCTTCTCTCTCGATCCTCTCCTTGGGGAGGGAAAGGCAAAGTGCAGCCGCAAGAACAGTCCCCTATTTGCGCTCGTTCTCTCTTCCTCCCGGTGGCGCTCTCTCTCTCTCTCTCTCTCGCTCTCTTTCTCTTGCGCGCAAAGTTTTTTTTTTTATTCTTTTCGCTCGTGCTCAGAAAATGTTTTATTTCACAGAAACGTCCTTCGCTGTTAAAGCGCTTTTGCGAATACTTTGCGTTTATGAGATTGTAAAAAACCGAAGACCCGAAGCTTCTAATTTCATCTCTCGCGCCTGATTACTCGGGAGACGAGCGATCGCCTCCCGTTACAGACGCGAAAGTGGTCAAAAAAAAAAAAAAAAAACTCGACGCACACGAGTTAATTATCCGAACGTGGGGTATGTGTATTTCTTTTCGCAAAGAAGGAAACACACACGCTACGTGTGCCACGTAGCAATCCATTTGTCAGCGCGGCGACAACGCGTAAGCGCCCGTAACGCGTTACACAACCTCTCTCTCTGATCTGTAATGCGGAAGGAACGCATCGTAAGCAGGACGATAAAGCGCCAAAGCAAACTGTCGCCGCGCGCGCGTACAAGCGGCACCGTCGATTCTCTCGCCTTTCAGCCCAAAACATCCCTCGTTCGCGGAGAATCAACAACCTCTCGCGTCAGACCCCAATTTCCGCAGCAATAATACCGGCTTAAACAAAGCTCTGTGCGTTGCACCGTGGCGCGGCTGCAGGGGACGTGCACTCCAGAAACATTTCCCTCTCGGCAGCACGGGGCCAGCACTACACTACATATACGCGGCGTGTACAAACAGGCAATTCGATGCAGCCGTAGGACTCCGAGCGCCCGGGGTCCGCGCACGGCTGAGAGCGCGCGAGCGTGGCGCCTCTTTCCCCATCCTGTGGCGCCTGGGATCCCATCATGGGAGTTAGAATCCGAGTTTAGCGCTGACTGGGCTTCCTACCGCGCGTCTACCCTGCGAAAACGCGCCGCGCCGCTCCTCCTTACACCTATAATCTGCGTGCGAAATTTATACTGTCGCGGAACGGCGCGCTTTCCCTCGTTCTCCTCCAAGAGAGATTCGTGTTAATTAAGATATTCCGCGGCGGAATTGCTGTATAACGCGGATTTGATTCGAGGCGGCAAGAAGCCACGTTTGACAAACTCGCTGCTGAACACACACACACACACACAGAGCGAGTGTGTTTCTGTACGTAAGCGCGGAGAGTTACGTCATTTATTACAGCCGCGTTTATGATTATTTAGTCGGTCGTTGTTTATTCCACCTATTTCGCGTATCCATCTCATTAAATTGTAGCCACGTACATTGCTTGATGATTTGTTTGTCGCGTTAGCGGATAGTGTTGGCGAGAGATTTTTAATTGCGCGAAAATAGGGTAATGGAGGGCAATTTGTTTTATCAAAAAAAAAAAAAAAGGAAGAAACGCGTATATACACACACGTTGCGAGGGACACAGCGGCGTAACGAGGAGTGCAGTTTAATAATCGCGGCGCTCCGTATCAACCTGCTCAGCAAGGGTGAAATCTGGTCGTATCTCCAATTACTGCGCCTTCGGTAGCGTATAATTGATAATTACCAACTTCTTGCAGAGCGGATAGTTCGCATTGCGTGTGTTGGTCAAAGTCTCTTAACGAACGATTAACCTGTAACCAGGACTATCTTCGAGACTCGGCGAAGTTCGCGGAAACTGCGTCCCCTCCTTCCCTTCGAACACCTGAATTTGCTCTCAGGTGTGCGCTGTAAAGCGCGCCAGGCGAGGAACGATGCTTCTATCGGGAGGCGTGTAGCAACGAGGCGGTTGCAGTCTAGATATAGTTTTGAGAGACTGCGCGTTTACGAGCCGGAGCTATTGCTATCCCTCGGAATCGCACGGACACGTTACAACCGCGGATGATTAATTCGCGCGCGCGCGACACGGTCCAATGTATATTCTTCCCGCACACATATTGCTAATACACATCGTAATCGTATAAACAATCGCATTGATTACTTAACAGTAGTGCGCTATTATGCAAATAATACGATTGCTTTATTCAATTAGATGAATGCTTCATCGGCGAATTATCATAATCGCGTATTTTGTAAATTTCTTGCACGTCATGCCTCAAAGCGTTTCAATTAATCATGCAAAATTACAGTTGCGAATTACAGTTGAGGCAGTTGAGCGTTTATTTTCAAAGATATAATCGTAATTGGCGCTTATTAAATATTTACTACTTACTAGTATTGTTCTATGTTTTTTTTTTTTTTACGCGCGATTAAAAGGAAAATTTAAAACAACAAAAACACAAACAACACGCAGCGTATTAGTCTGGATTTTAATTACTTCTCTTTGATCATTTGTACCGCGCTATTCAGGCCAGTCCGCGGGAGAGGAGAAAGAGAGAGAAAGAGAGAGAGAGAGAGAAAGAGAAATGGCGCGATGTTTGTTAAAAGCGAGGTTCTGTACGAGACCTACTCTTGTGTCGATTTGACGACACCAATGCGTCCTCTCCATCGGCTTTTGTCCCGCTATCGACAATGCGTAAAACTGGGCCAAATTCAATCGATAGTTCGATCTCCATATTTGTGAATTAAACGGTTTTAACCAACCGTTTTAAAGACAGACGGACGGGCGTCTCTCTCTATAATAAGCTACAAGTTCTCTCTGTCGCCGTTGCAAGCTTTGTAATCGTCACTCCGGTCTTTCTTCCCGTTCTTCCGTCCGATGCCCGCATTACTTTCCCCTTTTTCGCTTTCTTTTTCTTCTTCCTTTCTCTCTCTCTTTTTTTTTTTGTATTATTATCGCGAGCTTCTCTTTCTCTCTTTGCGCGCGCTTTTTCATTGATTATTCCCGCAAATCTAGTGGCCTCGCACTTTTCACGATGCAATAATTATCGTTCTAGCAAGTGGATTCAGCTGGTTACTCTCTTGCAAAGTACTTAACGTACTTCGCTCGGTTTCACCAATCACTCGCGAGTGCGGCAAGTGTGCCTTTGACAAAGGGATACCGTGACAGGAATTCAGTAAAGTGGGCACTCATACGGGTGAGACTTAACAAGTAAATTGTTGATTATTCGCTGCAAGTTTCATTGATACTGCTTAAAAAGCGATTACCGCAGCTATATACGTATCGTAAAATAATAATAATATTTTCCGGTTTGGGAATGTGCAAATAAATTAAACGCGGAGAGAAGAAGTATAATGTGTTCTCGCCTACTTGTGAAAATTTAATTTATTATTAATGTCGGAATAAATCATCGCGATTTTTAAGCTCTCTCGCGCGCTTTTAGCTATTAACATTTATTAATTATTCACTTTCTGTGTGACATTCGAAGCATTTTACTCCGTGTTTATAATCATTTTCGCTCCGTTCAAAGACCCGTGTCTGTAAATTTTCTTATCTTCGAAATTGTGTTCCTTGTTGCGAAAAGCAAACGGGAAGGCAAGCGCAAACGGGATGATGTATCTCTCGCGCCCGAGATGTACGTATCTCTCGTCGACGCGTCGGAACAGATACGCGTCTTCTGCTTCCTCGTTCGTTTCACGAGAGTGCGAAACGCGCGAGCGGCAACCCGCCGGTCTTTGAGAGAGACCGCATCAACCCACAGCCAAGTCGTAAATGCAGTTACCGCGCGCAAGCCTATCTGCATCGCGATCTCTCTCAGAAGGGGGTAAATAGAGCTAAGACGCTCCGCGGCGAAGATTTCTACGTCGCGTCATCTCGCTCGTGTAACAGCGCGTCGTCTCGCTCTCTCTCTCTCTTTCTCTCTCTCTCTCGTATCCGTCGCTCGCGCTGTAAACCCGATTTCCCTAATCCTTCGGTAGGCGGATAGCATATCCGTCGGCGCTCGAAGCGGCTTATTTCGCAATGAAAACCGGGTACGCGCTTCTACGCCCGACCCGAGCTTCATCCGGAATGGAAGAAGTTTATAAAGCGCTATCGCTGTTGCTACCAAGCGCGCCGTCGATGCTGCAACTATACCGCGCACCACCGAGTGTTGTTGCAGTTGCCTCGTCCTTACGAGATACGCCGCTGCCGCTTTGCAAAGCTGACGTGTTACCCCGGTGGTGGCCACGGATATCTATATTGCGTTCGGGAGAATCGAAATGCGGATACGTTCGCGTTATCGGAACTGGCGAAATTTCATCAAGCATCCGTCGTTTTCCTCGTTTCGCGGTAGGAGTTTCTGTAAAAAAAAATCAAAAAAAAAACCAAAATGTGATTCGACGAATCACGCAAACCGGGAACGCGCGGCCGCATTGAAAAGTAAATTACTCATCTCTTATATTATGGTTGAACAATTACGAGTCACCGATCCGTCGAAAAATCAAACAAGTTATGAGTCTCCGTGTCGAATTTTTTTTTTTTTTTTTGAAACTCTTCCGCGCGCTATATAATGAATGACACGAACTGTGTGCGCGTTTTTCGCACAATAAATAAATCACCGCTCACTTTTTTCGAATAACCGACACTACTTATCGGCGCGGCAGCGGCGGCGCGACACACAAGCGCGACAACTTTTTTGCGCCGCCCGCGCGCGCCGGTAAATCACCGATTCGACACAGCCGATAGTGGCGCATAATACCGTCCCACCTGATTTCCGCCGTCGTATAATCCGGTGAATAATGAAAACATTATCATGGCCGACGAAGTGCTCTCGCCCTCGCCCCCGTGTCGTCGTGGCGCAGGTATATAGCGGCACGACACTTTTTCGAGGGTTACTACGAAACGCGGTCGCGGGGAACGAAACGGGCGGGAGGAGGACGGAACAGGCAGATACATTGTCGCGTCGGGTAATGAAAAATTGCTGCAGATTTCCCGGTGGGGAAAACTGCTGGCGCGCCACGGCCGCGCCGGCACGTATTCCGTGGATGCCCGCAGTTACGTGTTACCATCCTCCCCCTCCCCTCCACCCTCGTAGAAAACCCTTGCGTATATCGAATAAAAAAACAATATAAAAAAGTGAAAATGCGAGCGCAAAGAACGGCGAAGGGGAGTTGAGGGAGGAGCGAGAGGCCCAACAAATAGCGATGGATAAATCAGAGCGAGAGGCCTCTGTCGCGTTTAAAACTCGACGATCGAGCCGCGTTGCGACGATCGCACGCATTGCACGCGTGCGTGCGCGCATAACGTGTGCACGTATGCGCCCGTCCGAAAAAAACGGACGGCTATTTTGACGGTGATTTATGCCCGCCGCGCTGGAAAAGTCGCCGGCGATCGTTTTCGCCCTTCGCGGGATTGTCGAGCTGAAATTTTGTCGGCGCGTGTAAATATATACGTTGCGAGTGGCACGCACTCTCTCTTTCTCTCTCGTGAGCGCAGCGACAGATTTTTGGGATTATAGCGGGTCTCAAACGCGTCCGCGTTTATTCGCGGCGCAGTTGTGTTAATTGCGCGGCTCTGTTTCGTCGTTGAAACAATTAAATTTCGTACGCGAACGCGCGCGCGCGATCGGGCAAATTGCGCGGCGGTAACGAAAAAATATTTTATGCGCCGAATTGGCCGGCAAAACGTAATGCAATTCGTTGCTCGAATTTTGGCGGTTCGTCATCCTCTTCTTGCTGTTGGATTAATTCATGTATCTGAAATCAAATCCTGATCTTTAATGAATAAAATTTTACAATTCAGATTCGTTTATTGATATTTTCAACATTTTTCTGCGTCGCGTTCTCTCTACAGTTTTTACAAGAAAAAATAATTTAATTACCTTTAATTAGTTCCACACTTATTACAATTATTTTTTCAACCGAACTCTTTATCTTTGATCCACGAAATGCAGTAAATGCGGTGTTTTTGTAAGGACGGATATTTCGTATTTAATTTTCCACTTTTGTTTTCGGTTTCGCGGTTGTTTTTTGTGGTAAAAGGGAACGGAATTTATTTGCTCCTATTTGTATTTCATTTATTAGCCCAATCAGCTTGTACGACTTTATTTGGTTTGGAAACGTGAGCTGGCTATCGCGGAAATGAGGAACACAGTGATTGGCGGTACGTGCTCGGGACTTACCTCGACAGATTTTCCTTCGCCAGCCAGCCACGCTCGAATGTGATATATAACCTCTTGATTATACAATACTACTCATCAGTAGTTTCCGCTGTTTTAATTTAATTTAATGCCAAGTCGAATTAACACATTTCTAGCAAAGTGATCTGCGCATTAAAAAAACCGCAATTTTCTATATTAGAGACCTATTAATTCTCGATTATTAAAGAAAATACAGCTTACGCTACGTTAATCCGTTAAGAGATATAAAACGAATTCTCCGTTTTCTATTGCGCGTGGTTAAGGGAAAAGGTGCGGAAGAAGCGTCGCGCTTTAATTAAACAAAGTGAAACAGAGAGAGAGATAGAGAGAGAGAGAGAGAGAGAGAGATAGAGAGAGAAGCCGACCGAACGGCCGGATGAGCGCGCCGTGTTCCAGCCGATGAAATAACCATAGGTTTTAATCTCCCGTAAACGGTTTCAGAATGTAATTGTTGTTTTTACGAAGGCAATCCGATTCGGCTCTCGATCGTTTCGTTAATTCCGATCTGTGGTTTAAGGGAAAACTGCACTTTCGGCGGAATCGGCACGCGCTTCCTCGTGCGACGACACGAGGGGACACGTTGAACACAATGCGGATTGTGATCGGGGCGTGTGCGCGCGGTCTGCGACCGCCACGTCTCGGCTACGCCTACGCCACGCCGGAGGGTCATATCGACTAATTGAATTGTCTCTAAGACCGGCTTATATTCCCGCGGAATCCGCGGAAACGGCTGCGCGCTCGCTAAGGATACAAGCGCTGCGCGTTACACCTCTCTCGCGACGTTATCGTTAGAAATCATCAAGGAATTCTATAACGAAACGATAATTGTGTCGTCCCGCGCGGTGGTGCAATGGGAAAGGCAAAATACTTACGACGGCACGCGAGGATCATTAGGCAAATGGCGTACTTAAAACGTGAGAATCGTTCAAATACTCCTATAAAGATAATTAAGTTTCGGTTGCGAATTAAATAAGGATATTGCAACATGTTGTCTCTGCGATACTGCTGTGAAATCTTGTTTCGCGTTTATAAAATTGTGTAAATTATAAAAACGACACATGCGCGCATCGCGTTGCGAACAAGTAAAATTACGTAAAATCTTCCTGAGAAAAAATTTATCGCGAAATTTCCCGAGTGTGTGTGTGTGTGTGTGTGTATCTGTGTTTATGCAGCCGTAAATGTTCGATACTTTGAAAATACTTTGAAAATTTGCTAATCGCAAATATCTGAAATGCCGATGCCAGAATTATGGCACGTGTCGTATCGGATGCCGTTCGCATGCAATGCGGCTATTGTTAATAAAGCTTGTGATGTTCTTGCAAGCCTCTCTGCAAGGTTTAATCTCCAGCCAGCCGAAACTATGTGCCAACTTGTGAGCGACGATGTTAATATTCGCTACGTAATACTGCAGCAGCTAATTCACATCGTTAATGCCACAGTTGATGGATGATACAATCGCTTTTTTTTATGCCACTATGATGTATATTGTAATTGTGGAATGGAAAGGACAACCGACGCTCACGTTTCGGCCGTGGAAATTTCTCGTGTGATTCGCGTTCAACGCGTATAAAAATTTCTATGCGGAGTGTGTGAAAAATTTTTTGACAAAGAAGTAGATTGAGTCAATCTGAAAAATTTACCATTTTGCGAGATTCGCAATATCGATTGAGTTAGTAATTAATGAATGTGGAAGGCAATAAGCGAAGGTCCGGGCGTGTATGTTCAATTGTAAAGAAAAATTGCTCATACAATATGTTCTAAAATACGACGAGAGGCAGAAAAAACAAGCGAGCGGCTTGTGACACAGCTTCTTGCGATCAGCTGATCTTCACGTGAAAATCAATCGCGCCTAACAGAGACTATCGCTTTCCACGCTTTCATTAACTCGCATTCACTAATTAATAACGCAGTAAATATTGCGAATTTTGCAAAATAATAATAAGTAATTTTTCTGTTCAGATTGACCCGATTTATCTTTATATTTCGGCTTTGTCAAAATTTGTTTTATACACCAAGGAAACGAGAAAAGGATTTTTGAAAATATTAATTACATCGAATAAATTAGAACACATCAATACAGAGGTTTTTTTTTTACAGCTTTATTAAACCTGAAACAAGAGAAGCTTGTAAAACAGGTTCAAAGGCCGTGCAATATGCTTTTTCGCATTGCACTCGACGCGCGTCGCGTCGCGCGATGGTACGAAAATTCGTCGATCTCTCAAAGGGCATTTAATTTGGCAGGTTTCGAAGTGAAGTACCGCACGCGCCAACAAATCGTTTCGGGCGGACGCTTTTAAATTAATGCGACGCTCGGCGGATTAATTCCCTCTTAAATTAATACCATTATGTACGCGTGCGATTTTCAATGAAATTACGCTTTAATGCGATATATCCCGCGTATCGCTGACGCCCAGTCTGAACGCTCTAATGGCCATTTTATATTGATTGCGGAGGCCTTAATTATTCTATCACGGAAACGCTGTTTACGATAAAAGCACTTGGCGTCCACCCTGATCGCATAATTTATCCTACGTTATATTTCTGTATTAAAATGCGCATTGTATAATATGCACATGTCAGGCTAGAATTTTCAAGAGCGTATAAAAGAGCATAATCGTCACACTTATATTACGAAAAGTTCGCAAAAAAAAAAAAAAAAAAAAAAAAAAAAAAAAAAAATTTCTCTCGCGATCTCCAAGTTCAGACACGTAACAATCACGAAGGTGAAGAGAATTTATTTTAGAAGTTAACGTAACGCGACAAGCTTTCGTTTCACGTTGTACAATACACCTTGTACGATGCGGTTTGACACAATGTGTACGTGTGTCCGAATTCGCGTATGCAAGTGACGTCTCTTTCGCATGATCGCGACGCGAATCCCGTTCGACACGTTTTCGCGCGATAAAGGCCCTCCGTCCGGAGGAAAAAAAAAAACAAAAAAAAAACTACGCGTTTTCGCGAGTTCTGAGCGAACTTCGAAAAATATGAACACGTTCACGGTGAGTCGGTTAATTTTTAACGCAGAGCTACCATCCGTTGACGTATTCCGTCCGGTTCGACGACTGCGGTCTATGGAATTGTGCGCTGGGAATTTGTGGAAAGCGACAAGGGGAGTCACGCAAAGAGAAAGAGAAAGAGAAAGAGAAAGAAAGAGAGAGAGAGAGAGGAGGGAAAGAGAGAGAGGAAGAGAGCGAGAGCAATAGCGCGGGGTAAGGGGATTTGTGAACGAAGGGAGAAGGTGGGTGGTTGGATGTCGAGGAGGCGAACGTTTGTTGGTGGATGTCGCTCGCTATTGAGGCCGCTGGGTACCAGGGGTCATGAATGCTTGTCAACGGTGAGATATGATGCGTGGATTACCCCTTCCCCAAACTCCAACATCGGGATCTCCCCTTTTCAACCCTTCTCGTCTCCCTTCAGTCTTTGCATCGAGCTGACGCCGGAGGCGGTCGTTCGATTAATACGATGTGAAAATTTGAGGAGGAAACGGAAGAAACGTTCGAATCAAAGCTTGAACTTGTTATGAAGAAGTTTTGCAGTTTTTCCAAAAAGTTGTCATTTTATAATGTTTGAAGATTTTTCTTTGTGCGCGCTATATTCGAGAAAAGAGAGCGCAAAGCTCTCTCTGTGTGTACCAGAGAACTACGAATTGAATCGATCAATACAAGCAGATATGAGTTTTACTCGGCTTTGCTGTCATCTGGCTTACGATGTTATTGCTCCAAGCTCTTCAATTCATTCACTTCACTTCGTCCGTGCATTCTTTTCTCTCTCTCTCTCTCTCTCTCTCTCTCTCTCTCTCTCTCTCGTCGATTCTATTTCGCGTCTCTCTACCTATTCATCTCATCGAAGTGCTAGTCACCACCCATCGCGCACGTGTTCACGGGAACGTCGATAGATTGGCGAAAAGGGTTTTCTCCTGTAAGACGAGTGGCAAAGGTCTTTCTTTCAAGTTTCCTTTCGGAGACTTCGGCTGCAACTCGTGAAAATCTCTCTATCGCTTCGCTTCCACGCGTGTGTGTACGTTTCTCCACTGCCCTCCGATATCCGCGCACGCTTTAAGAGTCGTCGTCGTCGTCGTCGTCTAGAAGGCAACGTGCCACCTTTCGAGTGGCCATTAGAAACGTGAGAGACAGATAGTGTGATTCGATGAAAAGCAAATACTCGCGAGAGAGTGCGAGTCGGAAGTAAGTAAAGACGCGGAGGGGGCGAGAACGTACGAGGGTCGGAAAAATATCGCGGAAATTCGCGATAGCGTAAATGGAGCAAGAGCCAGAGAACTTAATTGACGAAGAGCCAAAAAACAGTGTGTCGTCTAACTTTATAGAGTACAAGAATATTCTGATTATATAATAGGAAGAATTTTTCAGCTTTCGCTTATTGCCAAGCGAGAAGTCAAAGATCTGCCTCTGCTCAGACGCAGCGAGCGATCTTTCTCTCTCTCTCTCTCTCTTTCTCTCTCGGAAAAAGATAAGATTGTTACTGCGAACGTGGACTTACGTTATCAAAGGATTCTGATACGCGCTGCGCGATCTTCTTGTACCATACGACGAGGCATTTTCCCAAGAGCGCATTAGACGGAATTCAGATGAAAGCAAACACGCGGAAACGCATTACGCGCGAGAAAAAGTGAAGGATACGCCGAGAGACAGGGAGCCAAAGAGCGAGAGGAAAAGCCAGCCGCGTCGGGAAAGAAAGAGAGAAAGAAAGAAAGTAAGCCGTGAAAGGGCACACTGACGAAAGAGGTGAGCGAGGGTGTTTAAGGAGAGGATGGAAGGAGAGGGAAACGCGCGCGCGGTGGAACTTAGTAGTCAAGGAATGTCGACGCGGAACGGAACGCGCGCGCACTAGTTCGAGGAAGGAAGGAAGGCTTTCCATCAGGCAAATTGAATAGCATTTGCAGGCTGTTCCGCCGGTAAACAGGCGGATGATAGATGATACCTCGGGTCCCCCGTCGTCGTCGTCGTCGTCGTCGTTCCTCCGTCTTTCGCTAGTATAACTCTCGGTACACCTTTGCTCTCGCGATTTCTCGCATCCTCGTTCTCAACGACGATCGTTTTCTCCTCCTCCACCGCTTTATCCTCTCGTGCGACATGCGACTCGCGCGGAAACGAAAATGCGTTCTCGTTCCGTCGCTCTCGAGATAACTCGCCATAGCGACGACGAGCTTATCTGAAAGTGTAATCTGAAAGAAACCATTCATCAAGCTCCCGCAGAAAAAAGCCTAACGACAAGAAGAAAATCGATCGTTGCTCGCGATGTTTCTTTTTCATATTATTATGTTATTACATTAAAAAAAATAATAATAATAATTTAATTGTAAAACGATGACTTTGTGAAATTATACACGACCGGATCGCGCGAGCACACTTTCTTTTACCAACCTAAATAAAAACATTTATATTTCGACATTTCGGGTGCTCTTTTTCTGCTTTTTTTTGTTTTAGTTGACAACGACTTTTGTAACGTGCGCGCTGTAATTTTTTGAACCTGAAAAAACTATAACAACCCAGCATCTATCTCTCATTTGCAATATTTGTTTGTGTAATTTTCATCACTAAAAAAAAAAAGTGAAACGCGAAAATACAAAACGTGAAGTTCTCCACATCGCACTCACACATTTAACTTCTGGCTGTTCTGCGGAAAAATGCGGAGATAATAATATGAGCACATAATGTGTTCCATATTACGTTACTTTTTTAATGTAATTCATATTAAACGTAATTACGCATTATATTTTGTGCAGAACTTTGTCCGTAATGAGCGCCTGATACGTTGATAGAATTGTGTGACTACATGATTTTTTTTATTTTTTTTTCATTTCCGTTTAATTAATAAACGAATAAATGTAACGTAAAAACAGGAGATTTAAATTAAAAAAAAAAATAGAATTCGTATCCGCGTGATTCGTATCACGTGCTTCTGAAGAATAATTCTGGTGAAAATAACGAATGTTTTGGAAACATGAAATCGAAAATATACCAAACTAAATTCTAATGTTACATTTTTGTTTATAACTTTATTATTTTAGTTAGTTTTCTGGAGAAAATAATATGATTTAAAATAATACGATGATTTAACGTTCAATTTGTTCAATTTATTCGTGTTCGTGATTGTTTAAAAAATCGCACGTAGCCAACTAAATTCTAATGTTGCAATTTTGTTCATAACGTAATTATTTTAGTTTTCTGGAAAAAATAATATGATTTAAAATAATACGATGATTTAACGTTCAATTTGTTCAATTTATTCGTGTTCGTAATTGTTTAAAAATTGCACGTAGCCGTCACAAACTTGCAGTGTACGAAGTCTATGTACGGAATTATTACAGATCGATATTTCAATCTTTGATAGCGCGCAAGAATCAATAGTGTATGAATCTTACAGCTCGACAGATTAAGACACGTATCGCATGTTCCCGAAATGCGGCAAGACATCGGCGAAATTGTGTTCTCTCTCATTTAATTAACTCGCGAACGATCGCGCTGTAGGTCAATCTTTTAATTTATAAATGTTGACGATGCGGGACGTCGCGAAAATAAAAAAAAAAAAAAAAAAAATAAAGTTTCCAAGAGACCGGAACTGTATTACGATGTCACCGCGGCGTTACACACCGCGCATACTACACTATACTAAATTTATATGCAATTTACTACGCGATCGTTACGTAGCCGTCTGTACAACGTCGTGTTTCCGCACACCGGAAAAGTCAGTCTCTTATATAAGAAATCCGAAAAATGCATGGAAATTCAGAAGAATTTTCTTCGAAATGAAGTGCAAACCTGCGCGAACTCGTTCCCCCTTCCCTCCCTCCCCCTTCCTCCCGGTATGTATTTCGGTATGACCGGTAAGCAGATAGCATAATATATTCTTCATACGCGCGACACGGACGCGACGCCGCGAAATGGTGTTTACGCGACCGGATGTCGACGTTGCGGAGGCACCATAAACATAAGGTATGCATGAACGTGTTGAGTTATGCCGTAGACGGTTATGAAATAACCATAGGACGAAACTTGATAACACACTTTCTATCCGGGACGTGGCGGAGCTATGCTCCCGAGTTTCTTTCCATTTACGGGAAACTTTTTAAAACGCGTTCGAATTTTTATTTTACGTCTTGAATGGGGATAACACCGCTCGGCAATGCGAGAGGCGTTCGCTATCTTTTGTCATTTTTCCAGCGAATATGTTTTGGTGGATAATAAATGTGAAACAGTTCGAACATTACGCATGTACAATAAATAAATATAATGTGAGAATGAGTCTCTTCCACGGCTTTTCACAGAAAGTATTTATTACGTCGTTGGTGCGTTTTAGATTATCTCTCTCTCTCTCTCCCTCTCTCTATTTGCACGTTTTCTTTAATCTGCCATTACGCTTCCGTAATCTTCGAGATGGGAATACGTTGTGAGAGAACAAGAAACGGCGCGTTACTTAATAAAAGAAAATCTTCGAAGTGGCACGGGAAACAAGGTGGCGCGCTAAGTAACGCTACGAATTTTCTGACGAAGTTTTTCTCATTGCTTAATTATAAAAGTTGTTCATAATGCAAAAGTCCGATGGTAGGTTGGGCAGCGACAAGGGACAGTCGCCTGCCTTCGTGGTAATTCCCAAATTAATTAAAAGAAAAGCCCTTTTTCCTCTCCCCTCCTCACTGTTCATTTTACACTTCTGCTCTTTAAGTCGGAATGTATCTTCTTCTTCTGTGTTTGATTAAATTTTGTATATTCTTATTCTCCGCGTGTACGTCCAAATGCGAATTACGTCGCACGCAAATTAATAAATTTTTTCTCTTTGTGTGTTGCAGGTGAGTTTACTGACAATTAGCGATAGAAGTGAATTTCTAAAAACTAAGAAGTGGTGAGTGACAACAGATGACGTACGTTTTATGTTGTAAGAAAATTATTAAACAATGACGTGCACATTTTTTATATTATAAAAAAATTATTAAACAACAATTGAAAATGCTCGTGTAACAATTAAAAAACAAGGAATGGAGGCCATACGATTTTCTTCTTCTTTTTTTTTTTTTTTTTTTGTAAACTGTTTTATATTATTGTCTTACTAGTTGACTGACGAAGATCCTAAGCAAATGGATCGAAACGTCTGAAATTGTTCATAATAAAGTGAATTTTCTACGTACACGAAGAACCTGTACGTGGGATCGTTATTGGCTTCTATTTCTTATTTTTTTTTTTTTTATTAAACAATATTTTTATATGTAATTGAAAGGGGAAATGGTGAAGAATTGTCTTGATATGAAACAATGTAATGGCGTCTGTTAACGACATCCTGGGAATCAATTATTTTAATTGGTACGGAAAAGAAGCGTAGGAACTTGTTCAGTTTTTTTTCCCTCCGTCACACCTCGATTCGGTGAGATGCCCGACACCCTCGCAGGAGCCTCGGCTCTGTCTGGGTGGTAATCGATTTTCCACCGACGTTCCCCGCCGTCGCCGTCGTTGTTACTGACGACGAATATTCACGAAGTCATCCGAGTCATTGACATCCACGACGATGACGACGGAGAGGAAGCGCGAGAGTTGCAAGGGGGTGCAAATCTCACACACGCGCATGCACGGGTCGTGAGACACGTGTCGGTTTTTATGCATGCGCGTATACGACACTCGTCTGGATCACCTTCGTGTGCGTTCAAACATCGATGACGACGTCTGCTCGACGAAAGAATAAAGACAGAGAGTCGAAGGTTTCACAGGGGCGTGGGTTGTTCCCACTTTCTCGATAATTACAGTATCGATGATTTGCCGCCGACGACGCTTTCAAACGCGCGTTTGCACGGATATTTATAACAGTCGTGCAATTTCTGTCCATTTCCGAGTCTTAATTTCATTTGTCTTCGACACGTGTACAAACTCGCGGCAAACTATCGCGCGACAATTTAATTTTGAAAAGCCCTTCGGACACAAGTGCAGCGCAGTAATTTCAAGTGGTGGGATTGGTAGATTTTCTGCAGTCGTTATTTCGTGATTCACTTCGTTCGCAAGATGTACATATTACGTCGGATGCGTTATTCTTATCGACCCGGTATTCAAATAGCAATGCGGTGTAAGCAAAGTACACAATCAGACGTATACCGGCTTGAGACCAATCGCGCTCGTTTTCCGCGTCGTGTTCTATATTACTTAAAATGGCGAACACAAAACGGATTCCTCGTCTGCACGTTCATCGTGAAATGAAACGCTTCGCGACGTCGCGTTGAATAAAAACAAGCGTTACCAAAAAAATAACATTTATTTCTGATAAAACAAATAAATATTGATATAACAAATAAATATTCAACAAAGAGACAAGACTCTTGAAAATTAAACTAAGAATCAAATCGGCTCTTATTCCCTTACAGAAATTTATTAATTTACTAATAAAATTAAAATTACTATAAAATTAAAAATTTACTAATAAAATTAAATTTACTAATAAAATTAAAATATTATTTATTTTGAGTAATAAAATCACTGTTAAACAGCTCTTATCAGTGATTTTATTACTTAAAAGTAATATTTTGGCTTTACTAGTAATAAATTTCTGTAAGGGGTGACCAAGTAAATATTCTTCATGGATAAAATATTTCTCGAAACACAAACATCGCCGTTTGTTCATATCGTTCTTTTGTTCTATATATTTCCTTATGTATTTAACACTGTCGTAAAAAAAAAGCTAATGATACGTTAGTCACGGGCAGAATTCTGGAGCAGGTTGCTTCTAAAACAAGGGAGGTCCCCCGAGACTCCGAACTACCAGTCGAACTTCCTTCTGGTATCATTACGTGCTGTTTTTGTTTTCTTTTCGCTCAATTTCACGCGCAGAGAAACGGGCGTCTTAGGGCGCGCGTAACTTGGGGCGGTGCGTCTGCCTAACTTCCGGCAGACGCGCGAAACAATCTTGTCCACTACGCGAATCACACCGCGCCGTGTTTATGTTATTGCAAATTATAGAGCGTTCAAGGAGAGAGGAAAGCTGCGTATTGATGGTAGTCAGATATAGGCTCGCGCGCGCGCGCTGGCTATCGTCGGGAGCGGATATAGATGTTGTCTGGGATTATTAGATGTTTGGTTACCTTCCGATAATTACTCGTAGAATTGCCCGAGTCGAAACGCTATAATCGATACGTACGCGATCGATATGCGCAGACGTTCGCGTACATTCGCGCGACGAGTGCGACCACGCGCACCGGGTTTTTGCACCGGGCCCCGTTCTGCGTCAGGTTATCTAGCGAACTCTAATTACCGAACGGACGAAGCGGATACACACACACACAAGTCGTCCTCAGAAAAATTGATATCGATTTCCTCTCGATGTCGTAATATTTCGTTCGTGGCCATGCCGGCTGCTGAAAACGGCTTGTTGTGTTGTTGAATCTATAGCCTCCTCGTATTCCCCGTCGTGTTCTTTGAAAGCGCTTCTTTGCTCATCATCGATCAATATTCAATTAATAATAATGTTCAATAAATATCCGATGAAAGAGAGGGAGAGAGAGAGAGAGAAGATCATTATAATCGCGAGATAGGTGGTTTTCAATTGGCTATTGAGCGAAAGTAAATTATAACTGCGTGCGTGTCTTGATAAAAGTCAAAAGAGTCACAACTGTGAAATATGATCGTTCGGAGAGATTTTTCCACCGAAACGAGCGAGAGAGAGAGAGAGACAAATCGACCGAGTGAAATGACGCTGATTGCTGAATTGTGAGGTAATTTGAGAAACAGTTCGAACGTTCCTTTGCGCAACGCGGATAGAAACTTCGCTAATTTATCCTTTGAAATGAAATGCCGGGTCACACACACACACACACACACACACACACACACGAGAAGAGAATTCTTCTCATCTTGAGAGTTCGACGGATAGACGCCGAAGATTGAAGCGCGAACGAAGCGTGCGCGAGTGCACGGCGAGGTGTTTTTCATCCTGTCCGCGTTTACACTTGACGTCGTTTGTTCGTAACGACAGACGCTAACGAGATTGGATTGGTGGGAAGCGGGTGAGGTTTATTTGCACGGCAATAAATTTTGGGCAACACGTGTAACGACGATACGTACGCGCGCGCGATGTTTTTAAGCGTGTGTGTGTGTGTGTGTGTGTAGATATTTATAAAAAAATATCCAGAGGGAGAGAAGCGCGAGCTAAGCGCTGAAAATTTCAACGATTTTATTTTAACGGCAACTCGTTAATTACTTTCGTCTGCTGTACGCGCGTGCTGTTCGCGAACGCGAATATGCGCGCGGAACCATCTCAGCACATGTGAGGGAGACTGGGCTTTCATTTAATTCTTCTTACTCGCGACTACACACACCTCTTCGTCTAAATCAGCCCCGGCGAAATGTACACGGGAGATGGGCTTTTCGTGATGTTTCAAAACCCCTCGGGAACACCATTTCAATCTGATAACGCGATGGCTGTTGTAGGAACACGCCACAACAACTTGGTAACACGGGCTCTCTCCCTTGCTTCGTCGCGCACCCCATATCCCGCGTTTGCCTATATCCCATATTCAACCATCCTGATGCGATGCCCAGATGGCGTTGTTTGTATGAGTAGTCGGAGCCAAAGGTAGCGGGAGAGATTTGAATAAAGCCAATCAAAGAGAGAAGAGGTGGGAGAGGAGAATGGTGCGCATAATATTATAGGCGTGTCACTTATCTGATTGGTCTGTAAAATTTGCCGAAATCACTTGATGTAACAATATGGGAAACGTTTGCTAATCAGAAGCATTTCAGCATTTGCATAACAAAGCAGAAATCACTTGCGAGTAATACAAAAAAAAAGCTAATAGAAATAACGTAGTATCACAGCAATATTAAGCAAAACAATTTTTTATTAAAACTAATAAAAAATGTGTTTATTTCGAACTTTTTATCGTCAATTGATTAAAATATAAAGTAGGATAGCGTTGTTATTATTATTATTATTATTATTATTATTATTATTATTAAAGATCGAAAATCGCGAGCAAATCGAGCGCGGTAGTCTTTCTTAAGATCGCGAATTATCGAAGCGCATTTTTCGCTCTCATACTTTCCGATGGCCATTACGATATACTTTGCGCGGTGGGACGCTCTTACGGAGCAAGAAACTCCGATGAGGAGGTTGTTCCACTGCTTTATGACGCGTGAATATCTGGAGATCCTCTCCCTCTCCCTCTCTTTTCTCCCTCTTGTCTTCCCCTGTACAACCCGACTGGTGTATGGAGGAGCGGTTCATTCTGCCTTCGCTCTTTCGGCTCTTCCTTCCATCAGACAGAGAAAGAAAGAGAAGGAAGGGGAGAAAAAGAAGAAGCAAGAGAGTTTCTTAAGAGAAGAGCGGATAGGGTTTCGCTTTGGATCGCCAGCCGCAGTTAGGTAACGTTCGGATAACGCCTCAGGTTACCTCGCCATCTCACCTTCGATGCGCTACCTAAAGATTTCAGGGAGGCCGCAGAGGCTTCGCTCTTCAAGGAGCCGTAGGTACACGGTTCCAGAGCGACAGGATGACGCTACTGCCATTAGGATCAGCTCCTACTTTTCTCGCGTCTTCGTCTTTTTTCACCCCGTTCTCTCCGTGGCACTTTCAACGAGCGGAATTTGTCAAAAGGTTTATTCCAGGGTCCGGTTGATCGCCTTCGGAATTTTTTTTTTTTTCCACGATACTTAGCGATATTTTTCAATTAATCTCTGTCGAGACGTTACGTGTCGACGTTAAAGGAAACACGCAATTTACAAATTACCGTAATTACGTTCACTCGCATTTAATTTGAACGTTTTATTCTCGATTTTATTAAATTCGCGATGTTCGAAGAAGGTTTTAAATAATTCGCACATAAATTTCCGAGAGCAATTTCTTTTTTTTTTTTTAATTTTTTTTTATTTGTTATGTTGGAAAGTAATTCTAATGATTATTTAAATATACATTCCTGAAAAATTACGGAGACTCTGTTCGGCTCTCCGGGGCACTTTATGCGGAAAACGTATATTTTTCGTTTTCTCCGGGTCCTCTGGGAGACTACGATCTCTACGTTGACGAGACTAGGTACCCACTTCACCTATGTCTCTCGGTATATCCCATCCGCGTTGCCTCACAGAGACGCGCATTGAACGAGCGAGCGCGCGCGCGCGCTGTACGTATCCGCGAGTTTCGTCCCTTCAGATAAATGACGCCACTTAGAGATTAGGTGCACGGGGACTTGGCTCTAGTGGCAGAGAAGTATTTTCCTTGCCTACGTCGCGGAAAATGGCGCGAGAGAATTTCATCCTGCCGGTACACATCGTCGACTTTTTCGTAAAAAAAAAAAAAAAAAAAAAAAAAAAAAAAAAAAAAAAAAAAAAAAAAACTCGGAATTATGTAAAAATATAATTTGCGAATATACGAATGTGAAACATCATCTTGGACGATCATGTCTCATGTTATTGCGACAATACAAACAGAATCTGAGAGAAGAAATAAGCGTCGCGGGATAATATTTTCGTTATAAAAGAACATCTTTTTCCTGACGCTCTCTGTTCTGTACGTTATTACGAATTTTCACAATTACAACTTGGAATTGCCTCAAGAAGAAGCTTCGTTCAAAATCTTTCTTGAATTATACACGTTTCGGTCGTAAGACTCACGCAAGACAGATTTTAAATCGCGATATTTAAATAAGTGCGGAATGAATCGTATCTCTTGTCCGATTTTATGTTCTAATAAGAAAATCCGAATGCTCGATTTCTTCCTGTCAGCACGCTCGATCGACTTTCCGGAAACGAGTGGCTCGTGCCGGCGCATAATTTTCACGACCGATGACGCGAATCGTTCGGTAAAAATTACGTGACGCCCGGTTGCGCCCAGACCGAGAGCGCGCGTACCAGCGCGCTCTAAATATTCTTTCTTGCGGAGACATCACATACGTGAATACTATAATGGGTGGAATTAGCGCGCGGCGAGAAACGGGGGTCGAAGTGGAATTGCGAGGAACACCGCGAGCGCGCGAAAGGTAAAGGGATAGTGCGCTCTTCCAATTTCTCGCTCCGCCACAGGAACACCTGGAAATTCCGTGCGCACACGGAGATATATATATATATATGCTCGTGTAAATATCTCGGGATTGTATAACGCAATGAGGAGAAATGTGATAGGAGAAACTGCACGTTGCCCGATATCATAATCCTGAGCGCTTGTGCTTCTTCTACGAAACAAGCTGCGAAATTTTTCCGCAACATCCTGTTGGCGCACAAACGCAACTTTCGCCACCACTTCGTATAGACTACTTCGTACAATTTAACGCGCGTTACATACTAGTGCTCGCAGTCAATCCTGTAAATATCTCCACATAATTTAATTTTTAATAAAAAAATAAACAAAAACAATTGTGCGAGCACGTGCCTGGATTGTCTTCGGGAGGAAAATTACAAACGTGTTGCATATTACATCTGATATATCGCGAACCGTCCGGAGTTCGGATGTGCTTTTAACAAAGGACATATTTATGTACATTATGCACACGCGCAACCGTAGCGCGGAAATAAAGTGCGGAATAGGGATGTGCCCGCGACAAGAAAGCCACCGCGTGCGAGAGAAATTGAGATAGATCACAAATTTCTCACACGACGTCGGGTTATCTGCGTATCGTACACACGCGTACATATATGTATATATACATATATATATATTTTATATATATATATATACGTATATATATATAGACACGTGGAAGTTTCCGGAAACTAGGATATTACCCGGGACGGGAGTTGCCGCGGAAGAAGATGGAAGACACATCTCAATTTCTTTCCCGATGCGCGTGCATGTTTGCGGTAACCAAACAGAACTCTCTCTCTCTCTCTCTCTCTTTCTTTCACAGTACACGAGGTTACGACAAACAAAATCAATACCGCGATTCGCAAGTATAGCCGTGCACTGCGGCAAAAATCGGAATTTAACGCTTGACACGCGTACGTACGTGCATGCGTGCGCGCGAACTAATTTCGCGAAACTAGCTAAACACGATGTTAAAGTGCGACGTTTTGAATGAGAATTTCGATGGACCGCCTGTGTGATCCGACGTGAGACATCACAGAACGAGAGAAAGAGAGAGAGAGAGAAGAGAATCGGTAAAATAACACATTCTCGCGTACACAGCGGAGCGCGAGAAGAGAGTAACCGAAATTGCCGAAATGTTGCGAGCGGAAAAAGAAGTTGAGAGAAATCCAGAGCGTGAAAACCGAGGAAATAAGACCAGGAATGAGGACCAGGAAATTTCTCACACGAGAGTGAGCCACCTGGACGGGAAGCTTTTTTGGAATTGGGAAACCGTGACGAGAAATCGCTCGCTGGAAACGAACTTGAGATGCTGCAAATGTGTTTAGGCTCCGCATTTTAGTATTTTTCTTTTACACACACACACACACACACACATTGAAGCTTTTTGAAAAAAAAACGGGGCGCAACCTTTTCTAAATTTACAAAATACAAAATGTTAATCCTTCGTGAACTGACTTTCAAAACAACCTACCAGTTGTTGGATTGACTGGATCTGTGAGACCCACGCGATTTTAAAATCAAACATTTCCGCGAAAAATCAATATTTTTTCCATTTTTTTTCGAATCAAAAGTTTGAACGATTCTGCGTCAACTAAAAAAAACCAAAAAAAAAAAAAAAAAAAAAAAAAAAACTAATTTTAATTAAACACCGCGGTGTGAAATTTTTAGTGGGTCTGGGAGATTCATGTCAGTCCACGAAGAGTTGATTATTGCAAACTGCTTGTCTCTTATTCTCTTATTCTCTATCTTTTCTTATCCCTGTTTTTTTTTGTGTCCTTCTCTTTCGTACTTTTAACATTTAAGAGATACTTTTTTGTACGAACACATCGTTCACCAAATCGTTGACGCTATCTAGGTCGTTGTCTCATTTTAGATGACGTATATAATAAATATACTTCTCTATTTGCGGTCGAGATATTTTTCAGCACGCGCTGTATTACGAGAAGTACATTAGCTAAATCTTGAAAACTAGAGCCTAGGGACTGGCGTGACATTCCACGGATAAAATAGTAAAATGTAAAAGTCGGCAGAATTAGACAGAAATGAAGATAAAGCAGTGGAGCTGCGCGCGGTGAATACACGTCGTCGAAACTACGAGGTAGTTTGAGAAACGTGATGAGAACGCACGAGTTGCATGCTTTTTTGTTAAACACGTGCATATTTCTTACGGAATAAATTTGAAACAGTTTTTACAGAAAGAATTCACTCAACGTAGTCGTAATGCGAGTTTATAAACTGTGATGCGCATAAGAAAACGTTCGAATGGAGTATAAACGCGGCGTGTATTATGTATTTTCAACGCGCGTCGGTTTTCGAATTCGAGATACATTTTTTTCTGAGAGAAAACGACTTCTCATCTAAATATCTCAATTTGACGAAAAATATAACTGTATAAATTCAATAATGGAAGATATTTCCTCATTGTAAAATGTCAACAATATTTAATTTGCCGGTCATTACGAAATGTCAAAAATATCCGCAAACGTTCCGCAAATGTTTTCGCAAAATTATCGAGAAAAGGTGGTTGAGGAATCTTTCAAATAGTCTTGATCGCGAAAAATAGATAATAGCATTAATGAGAGACGGGTTTTCCAATCGTCAAATATTCTCGCGAAAGCACAGATATTAAATGCTGACAACGTAAAGTGACGGAATCAGCATTTAATATTGAATTCGTTCACGTTAGGAATATATATGAAATCAAGTGTGGAAGTGAGAATGTCAAAACAATCGTAATATTCTGCACGCGAAAGCTTGTCAGAATGCCGGTATTTAAAGCGCGGAGCATATAGAGAGAAAAGCTAAGAGAAACGTATGCAATTTTGTGATCCTTTTCTACGCGAAAACAGGGCACAATTCCTGTGTATGTGTGTGTGTGTGTGTGCGCGCGCGCACGGTTTTATGTAATTAACTCTTTCAGAATGTAATACGATTTTTTCATACTCCAGAACAGCGACTTCCATCCAACTTTATTGAAGAATTTTTTTCCCACTACTGACATTTGTTCGTAAAAAAAAGCCATCGAAACTTTTTTCATCATTCTTCTGAATTCTTCAGAAGTGTGCAAAGGAAAGAAAGTACGGGATAACAGTTTTCGTGAAAAATTAATTTTTTTTTTTTAACGAAAGTACACTTTGTGAGAGAGACGTTATTTGTGTGCGATATCACGCATTGATCATTATGTATCCTGTCGAGGGTCGAATCTCTCGTTGAGAGAAGAAAGCAAGCGCGCGCACACATCTTGCTTGATAATTGCGGCGCTAAAATGTTTCCGTATTCATTGGGCTTAATCCGTTGCCGCGCGCGTGCGCGCGCGAGAACTTTTTCACCAGGCTCGGCTGCGAATAAAGTTAATGCGGCAAACTTTTAAGTTTCTCCTCGCGTTCGCGATGTTGTGTAATCGTTATTATCTAGTTAGAATTTTCAACAAAGTTTCTGTGCACTTGCGTCGTTCCTTGCCCTCTTTCGTTTGCAGTATAAATGTTATTCGCGTCGCGCGCGCGTTGCGATTTAAACAGCACGAAGCAATTTTATTTAGCAAATTAAACTTAGAGCTACGCGCTTCTGTGCAGAAATATAACTTTTGCGACAAAAAAAACCGGCCACTCCGGCGAGAGAGAGAGAGAGAGAGAGAGAGAGAGAGAGAGAGAGCACGCGCCTCGTATGTTAAAATTTAGAAAAATCCAATTCCCCATTTTCGACCATACGCCAATCTAAAATTCAAAGCTGCGTATCTAAATTGACGTTTCTGTGTCGAAAAATATTGTATGTATCTCGAATTTGTGCGGTTTTGCAGTTACGGAAAATAGCGAACTGTCCGCAATGCGTGCAAATAAAACCTAAAAAAAAAAAAAAAACGTGTGATATCACGTTCGCACGATGTTACTCGGCGGCGCTCGATCCCGCGGCCGATATCACCGCGGCGATGTATCTCTCCGGCCCTTATCGCGTCGAGAAATAATTCGTTAACGGCGCGCGTTACGGGAGCATGGCGTAATTATCGGGCTACTACGCCCCCGACGGTTAAGTCCGATGTGCGGCGCACGCGGCGATTGCGACCGGCAAAGGCCCGCCTAGGCCGTGCCTGCGTTGCTGATTTACCGCGATTCTCCGCTCCACGACCGAGGCGACGCTCTAATTATAGCCGTGATAACGTTTTACGTACGCTTACCTATAACTCATAGGGGTAAAATCTAGGCGTCGGTCGCCTGGGCACTTATCGGCGCGCGCGGTCGAGGATCCATAAAGTAGGATTAGATAATTCGCGGCGTGCGAACATTAATAAACGAACAAACGATAACCGTTTGTCCACCCGCGGCAACGCTTCCGAAGACGACACTGTCGGCCGCCGCTACCGCGCGATACGATCTCTCTTACTACGCGATTCGCCGGGCGCGCGATAAATTTTCGAGATTTAAGTGACTCCGTAATTTGAAAGCCGCACCGCGTCGAGATATACGTAAAACAACGCGCGTTACGTCGCGGAAACTTGGCCGCGCCATTATCGCCGCCGACAGAGACGCGCGGATTTAATGGTTCCGCTGGAAAGTGTGTCGTTATTCGAGGGAGCCGTAAAATGCGACGCATCTCACGCGACGCTTTCGGAAAATTGATGAAACCCGTATGTCTGTCCCCTTCGCCGGGTTTTAATAGGTACGAGATCGCCGGCGAAATGCGCCGTTGTACCCGGATTGTAAATGCATTGCGCAGACTTGGAAACACCGACGGAATGGAAAATCGATAGAATCGTATAAACGAGTCCTTCGATATCGTCGAACAACACGAGCACTAAAAAATACTTGAGTTCTGCTCAGTTTCAAGTTTCGCCCTTATCAGTGCAGTCGTTGCACCGGTAACGAGTCGATATTTCTGTAGTAACGTGAAAAAAAAAAAACTTAAATTTGGAAAACTCTTGCAAACAAAAACAACATTAATTACTTAAAAAATAAAACAAATAAAAAAATGATAGAATTTCTATTCGTGTTATGCAATTAAATTCTAATCGCACGTATATTTTTGCGCTCTCGCTTTAGAGCTCACTACACGTTCGATAAATCAATATCTTCTCGCGAGTACTTGGAAACTCTGGCAAATTGATTATGTTCGCATTGTCGAGT
Source organism: Pseudomyrmex flavicornis (assembly GCA_014825475.1). Taxonomy (NCBI): domain Eukaryota; kingdom Metazoa; phylum Arthropoda; class Insecta; order Hymenoptera; family Formicidae; genus Pseudomyrmex; species Pseudomyrmex flavicornis. The sequence continues at coordinate 87,081 of QVNW01002204.1, forward strand.
ACGTAACTCACATTCGGAAATCGCGAATATTTTTCGCCTCCGCGGAGGAATATCCACGGGAATGAATGGTGCGCCCGTAACCATCTCCGGCGATTAGACGGAGGGGAGAGGGGGATCCGTTGGCGGAAGCTCCGTTGCTCCGTCGGAATTTACTATGTCCGTCTAATTATAATCTGTGCTCTCTCCGGGAGTGAGACAGATCCGACGATAGAACAAGTCTATAATGGATTCTGCAGGGGCGGAAACGATTGTAATCACCATTCGTCACTGGGCAAATGGAAATTTGGCTGTCCGACCTTACCGCTATTTAACACTGTCGTAAGTTTTCGAAACGTTTCATTACCATAATTTAACATCCCGTTCGCATGATATTAACGTCGCCGTGCACGAGACGACGCTAGTTACGCGTCGCTGTGCACGCTCTCTCTCTCATACAACGATCGCTCCGAACGACTTATTAAGTGAGAAACGAACGACCGACCTGCTCGCTTTTCTACGCGCGCGCGCGCGCTCGCGACCGACGCTTATCCAGAAAAATTCATTACCCGCAGACTTAATTAGACATACCGGCGAGGACGACAGCGTTTTTTAAAATCACGTAAGCCACGCGCTGTAATATCGCCGAGCGCACAAAGAACGGGAGTAATTTATCCCGTTCTAATTTATTAAAGCTAAATCAACTGTGTATGATTAATAAAAAAAAAAAAAAACGCGAGTTCTGAGTAACGTTGAAAATTTATCAGTGGTTCCGAATGATACTTTGTTACGATAAGATTTCGCTTATTATTACGAAGTTGTTTGATTGAATTTGTTTTCTTTGAAAGTTTTATATGTGATGGCATTGTCGGCAAAATCTCAAGAATTCGCAGCAAATTTATATTGCGAGTACAACAATGCACATTGTTCTTGTTATTTTTTTTTTATATAGAACAAAGTTGTATTAACAGATTATAAGAAGGAAAAAACCAGAGAGGACGTGTGGTCCTGTGGTTAGATATAGACGTTCAAATGTGACATAAAACGCAGTGTATTCCGAACGTTTTGATCAATATTTATTGGTGATCATCTTCAGCACTGTTTACAATATATAAAAGTAAATAAAAATAGGTATGAAAAATATCCGTCGTCCAACTCTAACGTGGACCGCAGACGCTCTGGTTTTTTCCCTTGTTATAATTTGTTTCTTCGAGTCTTTATTATAATATTAATTATTGTGTTAACAGATTGTATAAAGAGTCATAGTTTTCTCGTAAGATCAGTGAACGAAGAGATTCCGATCGACGCGCGAAAAAGTACCGACGTTTCGAAGGAACCGACGTAAATGATTAATTTCATCGGCCGAGCGAAGTTTCCGATTGCAAATGTAGCAGATGTACGTACCTGCGGCTGGGATAGCCGAGGCGATCTTCCGTCGGTCGTAGCTTTGGCCGCGTCAGCATTTGGGCGATTGCCCCGTCCGGGCGGGAGTGAGATAGTTTTTTGGAAAAAATGTTAGACGCGCAAGAGAGATTGCGATAGGATAGTAACGACTGCCCGCGAACCGGAGGAGACCGAGAGATAGATGAAAGAGAAAAATCAGTGGACCAGCGAAGCGTTTGAAAGAGATAAAAAGAGGAGTGGCGAAGGAACGTTTTAGAGCGAACAAGGATAAGGTAATACAAACGGACTAAAACAAACGAAAACCTGACCGGTTAGAGCTAATTTCTTTTTTCCTCGACAGTCTGCTTTGATTCGACAGAACCATCAAGATATCATCAAGTCGACACACACACACACGCGCGCGCGTTACGTCATAAAACAGAAAAATTCAATGAAAGAAGAGATAATTGTTCGGCACGTTATCTTCTTCAAATAAATCTTATAAATTAACATTTGAAAACGTTTTTTTTTCTGTATTTATTCTGTATTATTTATGTAAGAGTGAACGTGTAAGTTGCCACGTCCGAATGGCCAAAAAAGAATACAAAAAAATATGTGGCCCCAGGCTCACATTAAATAACTTTGTGGCAGCTCTCTGCACAATTTATGATATAGGTTTTTTTTCCAAGAGTTATAGATCTCTGTAGAGAAGAGAAAATTATATTTATGCATCAAATACGATAACAAATAACTTGAAGATACTTCGATCTCAATATATATTCAAACTAAGTTTGGCAAACAACATCAGACTGAAGGCTTTTATACCTTTGTCGGGCTTATATAAAATTTTCAGTTATCCAATTTTAAGATAAAAGAGAAGTAAAAGGAAACACTAACAATAAGAAATTGTATAAACTCCGAGGTTTAGGCTCTTTCTTTCTTTTAATAGGCGGAAAGAAATTCTAAAATACATTTTTTAAATTAATTTATTACTATCAGGTTTGGTCAGAAAGTTCGTATTTTAATACGAATTTTAATACGAAAATACAAAAAGACTTTATGACCAACCCGATACATTAAAAAGCGATATATTTAAAAGAGAAAATACAATAGTATGCAGATTATTTGATTATTGATTTTATATTCATCACTTATATAAATTGTCATTTGTGATGTTGTACATAGTTTTTTGTGTTCTTTCTTGTGGCTATTTGAACGTGAAATGGTATATCAATATTCAAGCCGTTAGAAGTCTACAAACTCTTGAGACCCGAAACCAAACAGCAATAAGCATGACACCGGATATCTAAGAGAGAAGTTATTTAAGAATGTGATTACATTAATACAGAAATACTTGATCACAGAATTCTGCGACTTCAGCCAAGGTGTGACTTCAAAATTCTGAAGTCGTCTTGAAGACGCGGAAAAGACAGATTGCAAGATTTGGTGACTGGCCACAAATTAACCTTAACTTTGTGGTCAATTTCAGAGAAGCCACAATATTCTGCGGCCAGAAATATAATAAATACGACCGCAAGCGTTTTGAAGTCAACCACAAAACTTATTTCTGTTACCGATCTGTAGTTATTTAGACGTGGATTATCTGCGTGTCGTACTCTCTTCCGATATTTAACATAATTTCGATCAATAATATAAACAATACGGAGACTTCAAGTACATAAAAATCACATTTGAATTTTTTTTTCAAAATGTTTCAAAGGATCATTTCTTACATCACACACACACACGCACACACACATACAAAAAGAAATATCGATTTCATGTCCCACATACGTGCAAAAAACCGTTCGACTTAATCATACTTTCTGCGTATTAAAAATTTCATCACGGGGGACGTAGCATTCACTAATGCAGTCGCTTTTAATACCACAAACGATTTTAATTACGCGCGACGCATATGAACACACATATGCGCGCGCATACACGCGCGCGCGCGCGCACACACATTTGTCCCCTATAACGCATACGCGCTCAAGCCAACGGCTTTACGTGAGCATATCACGCTGCCTACCTCGGTGAGTTAACAATGTAGGGGTTGCAGCCATGCATGATGAATTCTGTCTGGAGTACCAGCACGATAGGAAGGCAGCAAGTTCGCGCGCAGGTACGTTGGTGGTGTGGTAGAACGTGGGGCATGCTTAAGGTAGCTTGGGTCGAGAACTGGAGGCGTCTGTTTTGACGAGAGGCGGCGGAAGAGTGACAGTGAATGAGGAAAGAGAGATTGAGAGACAGGGATCAGGATCATAAGGCTGCGAGGTGAGGCAGAACTTCCTTCAATAATGACGCAGTCCCCGACAGGCAGCCTCGTTCAACTCTCTCTCGCCTCCTAGTTACACCCTTACTACCCCTTAACGACAGTTTTCAAATAGACGTCCGCCGACGACGACGATGACGACGCACGCCCCCGCACGACGTTCGTCTATCCGTCAGTCTTCTTGTCGAGCGACGACATTGTCTTTTCCACTTCCTTCCGCGAGCTCCGAACAAAATGTATTACATCTTTGAGTGAAAAGATAGAGGTGTGTTGACACACCTCCGTCTGATTAGACGATGCTTGAAAAAATAAACAAACTCGAATTAAATATAATTCAACGCGCTTTAAACAAAACAAATTTTCTAACACACACACACACACATACACACACGGACTGTAGAACACAAATAAGCGTTCCAAAAGATCGACATCTTCCGAAAAGATTTATAGACAGAATAGCAGTTTACATTTTTCACGAATTCTATAGAGACGCTCTCGTACGCCTTCCGCCTAAAGTATCAAAAGAATCGAATTTCGCGAGTTATATATTTCAAACACGTGCGTCGTACTTGAGAAGTATCGCTGAAATATCTCAACAGCGACGAAACACGTATAATAATCGAAGCACGTGACATTTTCCATTACATATATCCTCACGCGAATTACTTATTGCGTATTTATTACCTTTTGTCAATTTTGCTCGACAGTGACGTTATAAAAAAAAATTATACAAAATACGCGTCTCCTATATCTCGCGTGAGAAACAACAAGAGGTAGTCGATATTTTATAAACACGTAATTATATTCCTCGCGCGAATAATAATTCCTGTCCAATTATAAAATATGTCGCCGTGTCAAGCGATATTTTAATGTAACAATTTAATCTGCAATAATCTTAGGTGACAAAAAAAAGACGCGATAGAAAATATATATGTGTTTTATATATCGCTTTTCTGTCAAAATCCATCAAACAGCCGGACACACTCATCTCCTCTTAGTTATTGTAAAGATATAATAAATTAGATCGTTAAAGGAAAAACACTCGCATCGTCACGCAATTAAGGTGGAGGATTAGCCGCCCGTCAAAGAACAAAGAAGACGAGAATCACAGGCGCAAAACGCAGGAGCACCTATTAAATTACTATCGACTATTGGTGGAGACGAGACGGTTCTCCGAGTGTCACAGCGGCAGTGGCGGAGAAATCAGTCGCGGCGGAGCCAGGGAGGATATTGTGGCGGTAGGTCGGGAAGGCGTGGCTTGTCGGAGGCCGAAGGGAACGAGGAAGAAGGGTGACTTTGACCCTCTCCCCGCGAGTGGAATCCTTACCGAAGAGGGTGCTCACCTCCTCGCTCTGCTGTCTCGCTCTTTCTGTCGCGCTCGTACGTGCGACTTACGATGCGTGATGCGACGACACCTGATGTGTGTGCACCCTTTCTCTCTCTCTCTCTCTCTCTCTCTCTTTCTCTGTCTTTCCCTAGTCGGCTGCTGGAGCGTGCGTAATATGAGCGCGCGTATGTGTGTGTGTGTGTGTGCGCACGTCTGCTCACAACAGATCCCGTGTATTCTGCAACGATGCAGCCCCCGTCATACGTGCATTCACTAATACTTTCAGAACGTCCCGGTAGCGCGGTGCAACGTCAAAGGGTTGGAGGTGTGGTGGAAAAAGTGCAGCAGGAGCAAGGGGAGAATGCAAGCTCAGAGGGTGCAGTAGAGTAGGAGAGTGTCTAGACGGACGGGGTGGTTAGGCTGGCTGGCTGGCTGGCTGACTGACTAGATGGCAGTCGCGGCAGTGTGCAGAGGCCTGCATCGCGCTGTCGGGTGCATTGCGGAAGTGGAGCGGTAAAGGGAGAGAAGGTGGAACTACTTCTTCAAGCGGTCTATCTTAAGTGAAGACTGGCCTCTTTCTCTCTCCCGTGTATGCTCCCGTCTCCGCATGCCGCCCTGCCCCTACAAACCTACGTATGAAACTAGCTGGCGAAGAGAAAAAGCAGGCTCTTTCTTTAGGCCGCGTAATGAGAGCCGCGCGCGGCTTATATGCTAGACGCCGAGTCGCCCGCGATTGGCCGCCACTGACGAAGGAAGGGAAAAGATCCCTTCGATCGTCTTTCACTTGACCGTCTGGAGGTCGCGGTCTGAAATCGACGAAATATACAAAGACAATATATTTTATAAACTCCGTGTATCGTGTTATCATTGGGAACTTCTGTTATTTTTATGAGCATCTGGAGAAAAAATATATCTGATAGCTGAGAGACAGGAGAAAAAACTTTCCGAAGATATAAGAAAGTTTTAGTATTTGTATGTATAGAACACAGGCGTAATATGACTTCTGTTCAATGTAGATACGCACTAAATGAATGTTGACTTCTCGGATGAGTTAATGGACGAAAGCGCCGTTTGCCGTGGAATTTCTAAGAAATGATAGGTACGATGTTTACCATCTGGTCGAAAGTTGAGAATGGCGCGAATAGCGCGAATATTGTGAATTTTTATGTGTTTCAAATGGTACGAGAGTTACATTTGTAAAATTTAACTTTTCCGAGAAACAAAAATTAACACGACGTGATGACGATATTATTCCGGTCTAATACAAATGTTCGGTAATGTTAGCGGGACAATGCGCATACGTCACAAAATTCAAAATTCGGCGGATATTCCTTCGATATTTCCCGCAAAATTTTCCGCAAAACAAAATTTTCTGATTTTATGTTATTTCGATATTAGCATAAACATTCGGGTTACAATTATTTTGCGTAGCGAGATCTTATGAAATAATTATTCCATGCGAAAACGCGCGCGCGCGCACACACACACACAGTGCGGTATTGGAAAAGTCATGTGCTCGGGTATTTCGCCTCATTAATTTTGTACCGAGTCCACAAATGGCGCCCAAGTGACGGAACATCCCATATACGCTACGCAAATATTTCCATAAATTACACATCATACTTGCATAATTTTAATTAAACAAACACACATACGCGCGCGCGCACGCACGTACGAGCCCTGGGTCACCGAAAACGCAGCGGTAACGATTTTCCGATAGTTCATTTCCCGATCGATCATAACACACGCGCGAACACACACGCGTGTGTGAGATACGCGATACGCGTTATCTGTACGTGTATATATTGTATTATATACGCGGAATATCTCCGTGCTCTCACTAATTTATTCCGTATATTTAGCAGATTGCCCCACGTGCACAAAAATTACAAATATCATAATTGCGAACTCGCCTGCACCCACGTATAGCGCAGGTACAAATTGCCTAATTACGTTTTCGGAAGTGCTAATTTCGTCGTTAAATAAAATCGTTTTTTTTTTTTCGGATTTGACGGGGATTGCGTCTTGGTGCGGCGATTAAATTTCGACACTGCGTAAAAGGAGAGTCTCTCTCTCTCTCTCTCTCCGAATCCTCGTCGATGAGAAGCGTATAACATGACTTCGCCTTTAACGGCGAAGAAAGACGAAGCCTACCACAGCCTATACACGACTACCGTGTGCTTCTTCAAGTTGGCTTAGCCCTTCCCCTCCCCTTCCCCCTCCCCTTCCCCGCGTTTCATATTCGATTTCAGCTTTCAACCGTCCCTTCGGGGTCCCTTCGACAGGGCTACTCACGCACGTACGACGTATCGATGCACGGCGAGCACGTTGTTTCCCTGTTACAGCTCCCGTTTCTGGCGTGCGTGTCTCGTCTTCGGCAACTGGATATCACGACCCTTCGCGTGCGATATACGAATTTGCCTCCGTTCCGCACTGCACACACACACATACACACACACACACACGTGTGCGCGCGGTTTTGTCGAAATAACGGAATTTGCAGCATCCAATGGAACATTTGTTCAAGAATATTACATGAATTTAACTTTGCGGGAGAATCGCGCAATTCGAAATGAAATTATGTCTTTTTTTTTTTCATAATTGATATAAAATCCAGAAACTATGTATCCATATAAAAAAAAACAAAAAAAAAAGACAAAAAAACCTTCACTAAAAACACATAGAAATTGTACGATTCTACGACGCGAAATACAGATAATGTTCTCTCGTTCGGTGAAATGTCTGAGTTAAATTATATTAGACGAATTTATTGAACGCGCGCGAATACATAAACAGTTAACAAAAGACTCTTGTGCGATGCGCACAAACTATCCCCGAAACGGGTAATTGCGGGTAAAAACGATTTGAATGGATGAAGCACATTAGTAGCACTCATAAGAGCGTTAAAAGCGACAAACGCGCTTTAACCGGGGTAGCGTATGCATGAACATGAGCAGAACGAACGTTATGGACTAATTTCTGTTTCGATCGTAGACTCAGATAATTCGATAATGTGAATTAATTATTTCGCACAAAGTTAGTCCGCGTCGGATTGCCGCTTCGGCAACGAAAAAATACAAGCATTTATTTAACGATGTGAAACGTCTTTTTCAATGTACGATCATATCGCGACGGACGAAAAAAAAAAAAAAAAAAAAAAAGGCAGGTGCATTGGGACCGCGAATTATCCGAGTTTCGAACGTTAGGAGCATGAAATTGGTATTTTGAGCTATAAACGAGAGCGTTGATAATTCGATAATATCGGATATTCAGCTCGCACAAAGTCGTGCCTCGAGCGGCGGGATCGAAATGATCGAATATATATGTACATATTATATATATATATCTCTATGTGTGTGTGTGTGTGTATATATATACACATAGATATGTTTCTTCATACATAAATAACGTGTGATGTTAAATATATTTGTAAAAAAACAAAAAAAAAAGGAACTTCCCCATCGGTTTAATTTGCGAACAACCGCGGCAGTCGCTAAAACGCAAATAAACCTCTAGTATTATACGCGCGATACCGCGTGTACTGAAAAGATAGACAAATGCCAATTAAAACTAAAACCAATTTATGACTTAATTAACGCCCGACGTTAATTATATTTATCGGCGCGGTAATACAGCGCCGTGTACAAAATCAAGATCTTGTTGGTTTTAATATCGTATAATAATTTACTGTTGTAAGCGCGCGTGTTGCGCGAATTGTGTTACACAATCTAAAGTTTCGCATTATACCGTTCCGTCTCTTGCGCGTAATGTAGGTACGTAGAAAAAAAAAAATTTTTTTTCTATTTGTCTTCTCGCGTTTGTATTGCAGTAACGTCAGCGATGTATAACGCGGTGGCAATTTTATTGCGCTTTTACTGACGTGCCGGCTGTTATATCGTCTGACGAGTAGGAGAAAGAAAGAGAGAGAGAGAGAGAGAGAGAGAGAGAGAGTTAAGAAACACCCCCGCGGAAACGGCCAGAAGCAGAAGCTATACACTTAATATTGCGGAAGTTGTGATTAGACGGCATGACGTGTAACGACGCTCGTAAACCACGCAGGGGCCACGTTGCGTCGCGTGGCGACTTTCCCCGTCGTCTCCCTTCCTCTTTTGACGTGCGCACCTGTCTGGCAACAGTACAAAACGATCTCGATCGACGAGCATTTAACGAAGATGTCGATAAAATGTTATCGCGACGCGATTATAAGTCGCTCTTCGTCAGTTGTCTCTGCGAATTACGAATGATACAATCGATTACAATTGTAGCGCCAAGGAATTGTATAAAAAAAAAAAAAAAAAAAAAACTAGTCTTTCACGTTTATTAATTAGATTTTGATGAGGTTGTTACATTAAGATCAAATGTAGATCGGAGTTAGCGAAAATTATATCGTAATAAATAAACGGGAGCGCGGAGAAGTCAAGGTGGAAAATGGAAAATCGTTGCGGCCGCGAGATCCAGCTTAACGAGATAAAATTGTAGCGCTCGGTCCCCCTTCGGCTTTTCCGCTTTCGGGAGCCGCCCCTCGCGCGCGAGGATTTAAAAACCGGAGGAAACGAATCGCGGTTTTTATTTTTTATTGTTATCAGCGGCGGTGCGATGTTCCGCTCCGACGCTCGCGCGCATGTGTTCGCCCGATCGGACGCGTACACACAGAAAGATAACGCACTCGTTGCCCTTAAAATAATTAAATCGCTCGCGTGTCGAACGAGCCAGCGCGCGGCGCGCCGTTCGTTCGTGAGCGGTTCAGGAAAAAAAAAAATCGAACGAATTTTTAGTTCATCTCGGCGTACCGATAGCACCGCGCGCATTACAGATTCGTTGCGGTCCGCTCGACACGGCGGCCCCGTCGGTCGGCGCGTTTCGGTGTTTTAATGGATCGTTATTGTCAATAACGATTGGTTTTATGGATGAACAAGTGCCGCGTTACGAACAGTTTTCACTCTCTCTCTCTCTCTCTTCTCTTTTTCTCTTGTTCTTTCTCTTTCTCTTTGCATGACCCGCTCGCCGGAGGACATATGACGTTTCCGCCGCCTATCCCGCAAATCGTTCGATCGCAAAACGACCGATTTTCGTTTTATCGCTAATTACACAAACGTGAAAAAAAAAAAAAACATTTTCTACTGTCGCAGTAGAAAATGCGATAGCTTGTTCTTAAAGGTCACGAGTCATGAATAATCGAATAAAAAGCAAAAATTTTTATTTTTTTAAATTTACGTATATCATATAACACACACACACACGGACAGATGGTAAACAAACATGAAAAAATAATCGTACCAAATATGTAGCAAAAAGAAAAACGTCACAACTTCTCGTTAAATAATGCGTGGACGTGCGTTCGGTGGTTGTTGGAAAAAAAAAAAAAAAAAAAAAAAAAAA